>JAUCMX010000006.1:2123455-2141072 GCA_033459395.1 Hemibagrus guttatus | reverse complement strand
TTCCTCCATACTCACTCTCTTGGCAAAGTTATATCCTCACATGGATTTTCATACCACTGCTATGCCGATTACACCCAACTTATCTTCTCCTTCCCTCCCTCAGATACCACGGCTTCTGCTCGGATCTCAGTGTGTCTGGCGGACATTTCATCTTGGATGACTGCTCATCAGCTGAAACTCAATCCCAGCAAAACTGAGCTGCTGATCATCCCAGGTGATCCATCCCCAGCCCAAGACCTCGCGATATCTCTGAGCAACTCCATGATTTCCCCTTCAGCCACTGCTCGCAACCTTGGGGTAACCATGGACAATCAACTATCCTTTTCTTCCCATGTCACTAATGTGACACGCTCATGTTGGTTTCTTCTGTACAACTTCAAAAGGATTCGGCCATTTCTATCCACACAGGCTACTCAGGTGCTTGTTCAATCTCTGGTCATCTCGAGATTGGACTACTGCAACTCTCTTCTGGCAGGTCTACCTCTGAACGCAATTTGCCCACTGCAAATGATCCAAAATGCAGCTGCATGACTTGTTTTCAACCTGCCCAAGTTCTCCCACAGCACCCCACTGCTGCGTTCCCTCCACTGGCTTCCAGTAGCTGCACGCATCGGATTCAAAACACTAATGCTTGCCTACAAAGCCAAGAATGGACCAGCGCCATCTTACCTCAAAGCTCTCGTCACTCCTCGCACTGCACCTCGCTCACTCAGATCCACTAGCACTGCTCGACTGGTCCCACCATCTCTCAGGGAAAAAGGTAGGTATACATCTAGACTCTTCTCTGTTCTGGCACCGAGTGTCACGGCCCGCCCAAACGCCGGCCGTGAGAGGGAGCTCTCGCCTGACTTTTGAGTTTACTTCCGGGTGCGCGCGGGCTTTAAAAATGCTGCGCACTTCCTGCATATTGCGAAGTATCTTTTTCTATGGGGATTACTGAGTGTTTCATTATTGGATTGATTTTCATGTATGACTTGGATTGTTTATTGATTTCTCTTTTGGATTACCTGTGTGGATTACTTGCTGTTACTGAACTGGATTGTTTAACGTTTTCTCTTTTGGATTACCTGGGAGGGTACCACCAAGGAGGAGGTCCCAGAGCCCATGCAACTGGGGAGGTCCAGGTTGGCTGAGCAGGCGCAGCAACAACGAAGCCGGATGCGGTTATGCTATAACTGTGGGGCTCTCGGACATCTAAGCCCTTGGTGCCCGGAGAAACCTTCATCGGCACAGGAGGGTGGCGGCTCATGGTTTTTCAGCTTACTGGTGCCAGTATCGCTGTGTGTGTCTAATCGCTGTGTCCCTGTCTCAGCACTCATTGACTTGGGGGCGGCCGTCAACCTTATCGACGGGGCATTGGCGGAGAGACTTGGGATCTCCACCTTCCCCTGTTTACCACCTCTAAGGATTACGGCCATCGACAGTCATCCGATTGGTGAGGGCTACCTGAAACGGCAGACGGAGCTATTGAATTTCCGAGTGGGCCTTTTCCACCACGAACGACTGGCGTTCTATGTCACTTCCTCTCCGGCCAACCCCGTGATCTTGGGATTCCTGTGGCTCAGGCATCATGACAACCCAAATTTCCTGGCGCTCGGGGGAGCTGGTATGCTGGTAACCCGCCTGTAAGGAGAGATGCCTACGGGACCAGGTATCTAGGCCCTGCAGGACCTCTTGCGTGAGGGAACCACCTCTCACTATCCCTGGTCACCTCCCTCAGGAGTACACAGAGTTTCGGGAGGTGTTCAGCGAGGTGAGGGCGGCTCGACTACCGGCGCATCAACCTTGGGACTGTGCCATCGATCTGCTGCCTAACGCCTCTCTACCTAGGGGGCGGGTTTACCCTCTTTCGCTACCTGAGTCTAAAGCCATGGAGGAGTACATTGAGACTGCCCTGGCAGCGGGCCACATTCGGCCGTCCACGTCACCGGCAGCGGCAGGATTCTTTTTTGTGGGAAAAAAGGATGGAGGCCTATGCCCCTGTATAGACTATTGGGGGTTGAACGCCATTACCGTCCCATACCCCTATCCTCTGCCCTTGGTACCTGCAGTGCTGGAGCAGCTGAGGGGGGCGAGGATTTTTTCTAAATTGGACCTTAGGAGCGCCTACAACCTGGTCCGGATTAAAGAGGGGGAGAGTGGAAGACCGCTTTCCACACCACTCATGGACACTATGAGTACCGGGTAATGCCCTTCGGCCTCACCAACGCCCCGCAGTCTTCCAAGCCCTCATAAATGGGGTGTTTCAAGACCTGCTGGGGAAATGGGTCATAGCATACATTGATGACATCCTTGTGTACTCTGCCTCCCTAGAGGAACATGTACTGCACGTTCGGGAGGTGTTATCCCGGTTACAGCAGCACCACCTGTATGTGAAGCTCGAGAAATGTGACTTCCACCGGTCCACGGTGACTTTCTTGGGTTATGTGGTCTCACGATGTGGTGTGGTGTGAGATGGATGAGGTTAAAGTCCGGGCAGTTACAGACTGGTCTGCCCCCACTATGGTGCAGGGGGCTGCAGCGTTTCCTGGGTTTCGCTAACTTCTACAGGCGCTTCATACGGAACTACAGCTCGGTGGCAGGTCCGTTGACTTCGTTATTAAGGGGGAAGCCCAAGAAGTTGACCTGGACAGACCAGGCCCGGGCGGCCTTTCAGCAGCTGAAGGACTGCTTCACCTCGGCCCCCATTCTATGTTATCCGGATCCTGACTTACCGTTTGTGGTGGAGGTAGACGCCTCCAGTAGCGGCCTCGGGGCTGTGCTTTCCCAACGTCATGGAGAACCAGGCATGCTTTACCCACGTGCGTTTTATTCAAGGAAATTGACTACTGCCGAGGCCAACTATGACGTGGGCAACAGAGAACCTCTGGCGATCAAGGCGGCACTGGAAGAGTGGTGTCACTGGCTGGAGGGAGCGCGTCACCCATTCCAGGTGCTCACTGATCATCGCAACCTGGAGTACCTTCGTGGTACCAAGCGCTTAAACCCATGACAGGCCAGGTGGGCTTTGTTCTTCACTCGGTTCCGGTTCATGGTGACATACCGCCCTGGGTCCAAGAACGGGAAGGTGGATGCTCTGTCACGGAGATTCGAGGGAGCCAACAAGTATGTGCTGTCCAAACCCATCCTACCGCCCACCGCCATTATGGCCCTGGTACACTGGAACCTTGTGGAGGAGATTCAGCACACTCACGCTGAGGAGCCGCCACCTGCTGGGTGCCCGCCGACTAAGGTCTTCGTGCCCCCGCAGTTTCGTACCCAGTGATCCAGTGTGTACATGAAGCTCCCAGCTCGGGCCACCCGGGGGTCCGTTGATCTACACAGCACGTCCGTCGCCGGTTCTGGTGGCTATCCCTGGCACTAGAGTTGGACAGATACATTCAGGCTTGCCTTCCTGTGCCCAAGCACGGACTAGTCGTCAGCTGCCGGAGGGGCTGCTGGAGACCCTTCCGATTCCCCAACGCCCCTGGCCCCACCTGTCAGTGGACTTTCTTACGGACTTGCCGGACTCAGGGGGTTACACGGTAGTGCTGGTGGTAGTGGATCGCTTCTCCAAGGGGTGCAAGCTGATTCCCCTTAAGGGGTTACCCTCTGCCATGCAGACTGCTGAGGCCCTGTTTGTACACGTGTTCCGGAACTTTGGTCTGCCGGAGGACATCGTATCGGACCGGGGGCCGCAATTTACCTCCCGAGTGTGGGGCTCGTCATGTGCACGTCTTGGTATAGGCATTAGCTTGAGCTCCAGCTACCATCCCCAATCTAATGGACAGGCAGAGAGACTTAACCAGGAGATCGGCCGGTTCCTTAGGTCATACTGTAGCCGGGAGCAGCACCGGTGGAGTGAGTTCCTGCCCTGGGCGGAGAACGCCCAGAACTCTCTCATCCACTCCTCTACGGGCCTGATGCCCTTTCAGTGCGTGCTGGGATACCAGCCACCCCTGTTTCCCTGGTCGGGGGAGCTCTCCGATGTCCCAGCGGTGGAGGAGTGGTACCGGTGGAGCCAAGAGGTCTGGGAGAGGGCTCATGTGCGACTTCAGCGGGCGGTGCACAGGCAGAGAATTCAGGCCAACCGACGTCGCCGCCTTCACCCTTCCTACCAGGTGGGACAGATGGTTTGGTTGTCGACTTGGAACCTCCGTCTCAAACTGCCGTGCCTTAAACTCAGCCCAAAGTTCATTGGCCCATTCGAGATTGTTCGGCAGGTCAACCCGGTGGCATACTGGCTACGACTGCCAGCGACATATCGCATCTGCCCCACCTTCCACGTGTCTCTCCTCAAGCCAGCACATCCTTCGGCTACAGAGGTTCCTGATGGCGGGGAGCCACCACCGCCACTGGACGTTGAGGGGTCTCCAGCATACCGGGTGCATGCCCTCCTTGATTCCAGGCGGGTTTGTTCGCGGCTTCAGTACCTTGTGGACTGGGAGGGCTACGGTGTCAAGGAACGCTCTTGGGTGGAGGCCGCCGACATTCTGGATCCGTCCCTCATGGAGGACTTCCACCGCGACCACCCGAACAGGCCTGCTCCACGTCCGAGGGGTCGCCCACGTCGTAGAACCCCAGGAGGTGTCCCTAGAGGGGGGAGCTCTGTCACGACCCTCCCGAACGCCGGCCGCGAGAGGGAGCTCTTGCCTGACTTTTGAGTTTACTTCCGGGTGCGCGCGGGCTTTATAAATGCTGCGCACTTCCTGCATATTGCGAAGTATCTTTTTCTATGGGGATTACCGAGCGTTTCATTATTGGATTGATTTTCGTGTATGACTTGGATTGTTTATTGATTTTGGATTACCTGTGTGGATTACTTGCTGTTACTGAACTGGATTGTTTAAAGTTTATTCTATTGGATTATCCTTGTTATATCTATTGCTGGCTTACTGATCTTGGACTGTTTAAGGACTTTCGTTTCTCTATCTTCCTGTTTGTTTGTACGCTCTTCTTTAATACACTGTTACCGAACTCTGTGCCTGTTTTTGACTCTGTCTTTGCTCGTCCCCTATCACCAGTTCGGCGAATGGATCCGAACACTTCCGCCTCCAGCGGAGCTCCCTTACACCGAGGTGCTGGAATGAACTTCCCCTAGGTATTCTTATGGCCGAGTCTCTAACAGTCTTCAAACGGCAACTGAAGACTCACCTCTTCCTGAAGTACTTAAACTAGCTCTTATTCTTCCCTGTTTACATATTATTTTGCAAAAAAAAAAAAAAACAACTCAGTGTTTAGGCTAATGGTATCCCAAGTTTGTGTCTTATTGCACCAGTGTTAATGTATTCAGTGACTGAGAACTAAAGCACTTTTTGTACGTCGCTCTGGATAAGACCGTCTGCCAAATGCCAGAAATGTAAATGTAAATGTTATTGATGTGTGTTACGGGTGGCAGGTCCTATGTTGGAGTGGAGAGTGGTTATGTTGTATTGTTGTGTATGTTTGTCATGTGCTTGTTTTAGCCCCGCCTTATCCCTAATGTGTCCCGATTGATGTTCAACTGTTCCTTATGTTGTGTGTAATTATGTTTAGTATATATAGTGGCCTTTTGCCAGGGTTTGGGGCTGGTCTTTGTCTTAATGTTCCGTGTTTGTGTGGCGTCGTCATGTTGTCTCTACATGTTTATTATTTGAATAAAACCCCTGTCTGCTGTCTATCCCCGTGCTGGGTCTGATTCATCATGCTCTATACCGGAAACGTGACAGAAAGACCAGCCAAAACCGGACAGACCCAGCGGGATAGCTCATGCGAGGATTTTATTTTACCTTTTATTTTATTTTCAGTGTGTCAGTACTGATCCATGTGATACTGTTTTTATCATGTTAAATGTGTTATGTGACCAGGTTTGGTTATAACACAAAGAGTACAGAGTAATAAATATATTGACATTTGATGTGAAGAAGTAAGAAATTGTGACATGTTACAACAATAACAGAGTAATGGTATGTTTAATGTAAAAATAAACAAATGTTGATCAGTAAGATCTAGAGTTACATACACAGCAAGTGTTGTGTTGTAAGGTTACTTTATGTTCATAAAGTATTGTGTATTATCTGGGGTGTGTTATACTATCCAGCCCCTAGGGGGATCCAGAGTACACTGTATGGTGGAATGAAGCATAGAAGAGTAAGAGTGTTTAAAGTGCTGGATAGAGTGTTATTTCGTTGGTTTTCTTATTAAAGCTGTAAAGATAATTAATGTCTCCATGTAAATGTCTACAAGACAGAATCAGGCACAACCTGCACAACTATTGTACATTAATGACAAACAAAGTTTATCAGCTATAATTACAATAGGCGTGTTACGGCCGGCGGTGTCCGGCTGGATAGTAACAGACCCAACGCGAAGCTTCCGTGAAACATAAAAGGGTTTATTAACATGAAACACGAGACATGAACATAGCAGAAAACTGCGACACCACACTGGCCTACATACAAACGAGGACTAGCAACTAAAGCAGACAAAGACAGGACTATAAATAGGAAACATAATCAGGAAACATTGGGAACAGGTGAAACATCAATCAACACACAATAGGACAGGGCAGGGCTTAACTAACACACATGGCCAAAACATAAACATAAACAGACATGACATAACAACCCCTACTGAGGGCCCCCTAGTGGTTCACCCTCAGCCCTGCTACCCGTAACAAGGCGATGGCTAAATAAAATTATAGAGTAGATCAGTGAAAAGTGTGTGTTGTATTTTCCCCTGGTGCAGTGAGAATCACCTGGATATCTCCAAGAATTAACATAAAAATTTAAATGCAATAAAGCGGTGAAGATAAAGACACACCCACTCTCGCCTGTTCTCGCGTGATTTTCCCAAAGCTCTTAAAGAGACAAGACTCATTTCTTCTTCTTTTTCTTCTCACGGTTTTCTGCACACTTCTTTATGATCAATTTAATCTTTAATAGATGTGATGCAATGAAGTTTTTATTTACTTTTGATTTTAAATCCAAATTTCATAAACTTTCAGAAAATTTAGATGTGTGGAAATGAATTTTCACACACATTTTTTGAAGTAGAAGAAGTAGAGGGCATAAAGCCTTTATTATCACCACACATACATTACAGTATGTGTACATTCTTTTCTTTGCATATCCCAGCTAAGGAAGTTGGGGTCAGAGTGTAGGGTCAGCTATGATACAGCACTCCTGGAGCAGAGAGGGTTAAGGGCCTTGCTCAATAACTCCAAACTTGCCCATCACCTCCTCATCACCTGTGTTCCCCTCACCAACATGTCCATTAAAATCCGCTCCTATCACCACTCTCTCACCCGTGGGAATACTCTCCATCACCTCATCTAATTCACTCCAGAATCTCTCTTTCTCCTCTAACTCACAACCTAATTGTGGGGCATAACCACTAACAAGATTCAACATCACCCCTTTAATCTCTAACTTCAGACTCATCACCCTGTCTGACACTCTCTTCACCTCCAGAACATTCCTCACAAACTCCTACCCCATTTCTCTTACTATCCACACCATAATAAAACAGCTTGAATCCTGCTCCTATACTATGAGCCTTGCTACCCTTCCACCTGGTCTCCTGTACACACAGTATATCCACCTTCCTTCTCTCCATCATATCAGCCAGCTCTCTACCTTTCCCTATCATAGTACCAACATTCAGAGTTCCTATTGTCAGTCCTACACTCTTACCTTTCCTCTTCTCTCTCTGTCTGTGCACTCTCCTCCCTCCTCTACTTCTTTGGCCAACAGTAGCCCAATTTCCACCGGTGCCCTGTAGGTCAACGGCGCCGATGGCGGTCGTTGTTAACCCGGGCCTCGACCGATCCGATGTGAAATTCAGAGTACTGACGATTCGCATGGTTAAATTTGGCAATATTTTACGCCTGATGCCCTTCCTGACGCAACCCTCTCTATTTATCTGGGCTTGGGACCGGCACAGAGGTCACTGGACTGTGACCCCCATGGCTAGATTAATCAACTGAATAATATAAAAATATTAAAATATAAATCAGACACTGAAGATGAGGAACACTTCTTCTTCATGTCCTCATGATAAGTGAGGAGTCAAACAAGTGCATACCTAAAGTCTAAATGTTTTGTACCTTTCTTTTAATTTCATCTGAAAAATTCAGAAAAAATTTTAACCAAAAATGATGGGTATATAAACATGACTCATTGATGTGTTTATTGGTTTTCTTCTTGCACGCTAATCGCTTTTCCAGTTATCACATAGTGGAGAACAACTGGCTGGACAAATTTGGAGGCAATCTGGAGATTTTGTGCTTTGGAAAAGTTTTCAGCAACTTTGGTCTTCGGTTCCATATCTCAGCCTCAGAGTGATGGAGAATGAGTTTCTGTCTTCATACGCTGTCATATTATTCTCAGTAAGAGTCAGGGGCACATCAGAACGTCCTCCAAAATACAGAGTATCCCGTGGTGTAAGACATCATCCTGATTACAGTGGAGGTGGAGTGTTAGAGATAGCTCACTAAACTTCTATCAGACTTGTTTAGATTGGAAAGAAATGTGGCATTGTGTATCTAAACTCTTATTGGCTGACTGTCACTCTGACTTCCTGTTTCTAAAGGAAATACATCAATATCTAATATCACAGGTTGTTGTGGACATTTTAAGGAACAAGGAACAAGGAGCACAATCAAACCTAGTAACCAGAGTCATGCAGTAATTTCTAATATCTTACCGAGCTCAGTTGTGCAAGAGCGACATCAGTCAGTGCGTCACAAGTGGAGATGTCAGGAACTTCCTGGATGCTAAAGGAAGCCCCTACCAGAGCCACACTCTCCCGTCTAAATTGGACATCACCGAGTGTTTCACAGCTGGAGATGAGAAAGGAGAGCTGCTGCTGGACTTCCTGACTGAGGTCCTGGAGTTCAGTAAGAACGCTTCTCTGGAGCTGAAGGCCAGAGTGCTGGAGCTCCTCAAACACACCGAGTGCAGCCGAGAGGTGGACGGCAGGATTATATTCAACAACAAACCTGGAGGCCTTATTGGTCACCCTGTAGAGCTTAAACACCAGCTCACACTCAGAAAAGACTTTATTTTAGGTCATTCTTTTAGATTTTAATTTGTTAAATAAGTCACAATCTGTCGTAATTGTTTCTGAAATTTTTGCACAAATCTAGCCTTTGTTGAGTTGCAGCATAGAAATAATATAAAAAGCAATGATTCTCTAACAGAATGTGTTTGTTGACCAGTTATCCGGCTGGACTGTGACTCACGGCTTATTGATTAAACTAAAGAGTGCCATCAGTTTTGAAGAGTTGGCATTTATCTGATTTTTTTTGGAGTCATCGGTGAAGGTGATGTTAGTTGACATTTTTGAATGGTTTACAAGTTTATTGAATAAGAGCATAATTTATTCATTCATTCATTGTCTTCCACTTATCCGGAGCCGGTTCACGGGGGCAGCAGTCTAAGCAGGGATTTCCAGACCTCCCTCTCCCCAGACACTTCCTCCAGCTCTTCCGAAGGGACCCCGAGGCGTTCCCAGGCCAGCCGAGAGACGTAGTCTCTCCAGCGTTTCCTGGGTCTTCCCCGGGGCCTCTTCCCGGTGGGGCATGCCCGGAACACCTACGCAGGGAGACGTCCTGGAGGCATCCAAAACAGATGCCCAAGCCACCTCAACTGTCCCGTTTTGATGTGGAGGAGCAGCGGCTCTACTCTGAGCTCCTCCCGGGAGGAAGCTCATTTCGGCCGCTTGTATCTGGGATCTTACCCTTTCGGCCATGACCATAGGTGAAAGTAGGAACATAAATTGACTGGTAAATCGACCACAACAGACCATTACTGCTGCTGCTGTACCGATCCGTCTGTCAATCTCACGATCCATCCTTCCCTCACTTGTAAACGAGACCCCGAGATACTTAAACTGCTCCACTTGAGGAAGGAGCTCCCCTCCAACCTGAAGGGTGCAAGCCACCTTTTTCCGGTCGAGAACCATGGCCTCAGATTTTGAGGTGCTGACCCTCATCCCAGCCTGAGTACTTAAGGTACTCAGAGCGAATCTCATCCAATCTCATCTGCCTTGCCACCAAGGAGCTGCTGAACTACCTCAGTGACCTCAGTTTGGGTGACGAATGACTCTACCTCTGAGTCCTCGGCCTCTGGTTCCTCTACAAAAGGCGTGTCAGTGGGATTGACGAGATCCTTGAAGTATTCCATCCACCATCCGACAATATCCCCAGTCGAGGCCAGCAACTCTCCACCTCCACTGTAAACAGTGTTGGCAGAGAGCTGCTTACCCCTTCTGAGACGCCGAATGGTCTGCCAGAATTTCCCCAAGGCCGTCCGATAGTCCTTCTCCATGGCCTCACTGAACTCCTCCCAGATCCGAGTTTTTGCTTCCGAGACTACCCTGGCTGCAGTTCGCTTGGCCTGCCGGTATGCCTCAGCTGCCTCCTGAGTCCCCCGAGCCAACCAGGCTTGATAGGACTCCTTCTTCAGCTTGACGGCATCCCTTACTTCAGGGGTGTCCAAACTTTTTGCAAAGAGGGCCAGATTTGGTAAGGTGAAAATGTGTGGGGGCCGACCATTCAGTCTGACATTCTTTGAACTAAGAACATAAAATACAAATGAACTATTTTTTTTTTTTTTATTGCAAATGGCATACTTTTTTTCATTTTCAAGTTTTTAAATTCACCCTGCCTTTCATATTTGAAGACTACATAAAATGAAGAAAAAGTCTTGAAAAAAAAACAAATTTGAGAAGATTAAACATATCTAACGTAATTAGAAACACTACATATTATTCACTATTAAATGCTAACTGTAGACTTCTAAATTCAAAACAGTGGTTTTGATCATCACGAAAAATCAATAAATTAAGATTTTAGAATTTATTCACCTCAGGGGACTAAACAAATATCTTGACTACACTAATGTGAAGGGTGATACTGAGATCTTGACTGCAGTATGTAGTCCAGCTCTGGCTCAAGAAAAGTGGCTTTGATTCGCAAGACGTCACGCAGGTGAGAGTCACTTAGTCTCGTTCTCACGCAGCTCGGTAATATTCATAACCGAGAACGTCTTCTCGCACAGGTATGTCGAGCCAAACAAGCTCAGCATTTTCTTAGCAAATGTTCGAATCTCTTGGAACCTGCCTTCATCCAGCTGACGGTAGAAGTTGACAAGAGGGAGCTGTTGGTGCCGACTGCGATACTCGGCGTACACTGCAACTCAATGAGCTCCAGCTGCAGGTGTTCTAGAGCGTCATCAGGGTCCACGGAGAAAGGAGAGGAAAAAAGTATGATGTCCTTTTCAATAGCTGCAAAATCCCGAAAGCGCTGTTGAAACTCCTCAACAAGAGATGAGACATCTGTTGCATACCTTCTCATTTGCGCACTGATGTTGTTCTGTGGGAAACTGGTCATAATTTTCTGCAGCGATGGGAAATGTGTGGTATTGGGCTGCGCTTGATACAGGTGCCTTTGGAAAAGTAGCAGCTTGGTTCGAAAAGCTTTGAAGTGTGAATACAGTTGGCTTACCATTCCATTTTGCCCCTGAAGGCTTGTGTTCAGCGCATTCAGATGTCGTGTTATGTCTACTAAAAATCCCAAATCAGCCAGCCAAAAAGGATCAGATAGTTCTGGCATCGGTTGTCCCTTTTTTGCCAAGAATTGTCCAATTTCCTCCCTAAGAGAGTAGAAGCGCTGTAGTACAGACCCTCGACTGAGCCATCTTACGTCGTTGTGATACACAACATCTCCGTATTCAGCCTGGATGTCGAGCAGAAACTGTTGAAACTGGAGGTGGCACAAGGCTTTGGAGCGAATATAATTAATAACCTTTATCACCAGTTTCATAACATGATCATATTTCATATGTTTGGCACAGAGAACTTGCCTCCTTCTTCGCTGACTTTGTTACAGACAAGGGTTGATAATCCACTTCGCTCACCAGCCATGGCAGGTGCGCCATCCGTAATAATCCCAGTGACTTTATTCCACTGTAGTTTCATGTCTTCTACGGCTGAACAAAGAGAAACAAATAAATCTGTTCCTCTTGTTTGGTCCTTCAGGCTCTGGAGGTCGAGAAGCTCTTCACTCACGTTCATGTCATTGTCCACTCCTCTCAAAAAAATCAGCATCTGACAGCGGTGTCAGATGCATCAGTGTTTTCATTGCAGGCTAACGAAAAAAAGTCAAATTCTGCTCCTTTTGCATCTGTCTCTTAATATCTAATGAAACGTCTTCAATTCTCCGTACCACAGTGTTACGAGCCAGGCAAACATTGGCAAACTCTTGCTTCTTCTCAGGACAAATTTTCTCAACCATTTTCGTCACACAGTCTTTAATAAATTCACCCTCAGTGAAAGGTTTGCAGTGCTTGGCAATCAGCGTTGCCACTTCGTAGCTCGCCTTTGTGGCATTTTCATTTGACTCATGGGCTCTTGTAAAAAAGCGCTGCTGTGCCGTTAAAACAGCTTCCAGTTGCTTCAATTTTTCACCGCGTTTGTCTCCAGTTAGCTTGTCATAGTTAGCATGTTTTGTCTGGTAGTGCCTCTTGATATTAAATTCGTTGAAAACAGCCACAGTCTCTTGGCAAATTAGGCAGACACAGTTGTTTCGTATTTCAGTGAAAAAATACTCCAATTTCCACTTGTCCTGGAAACGTCGGCCCTCTCTGTCAACTTTCCTTTTTTTAGCTACAGTCGCCATGTCATTTTATACTGTAGTCAACAGTGCTGGCGGGCCGCATATTATTGGTTTTCTAACAGAGGCTGCGGGCCAGTGAAAATTTGAACACGGGCCGCAATTGGCCCCCGGGCCGGACTTTGGACATGCCTGCCTTACTTCCAGTGTCCACCACTGTGTTCGGGGATTGCTGCCGCGACCGGCACCAGAGACCTTACGGCCACAGCTCCGGATGGCTGTGTCAACAATGGAGGTGGAGAACATGGTCCACTCAGACTCAATGTCCCCAAACTCCCTCGGGATCTGGTTGAAACTCTCCCGGAGGTGGGAGTTGAAGACCCACCTAACAGAGGGATCAGCAAGAATTTCCCAACAGACCCTCACAATACATTTGGGCCTGCCAAATCTGTCCGGCATCCTCCTCCGCAAGCAGATCCAACTCACCACCAGGTGGTGATCGGTTGACAGCTCCGCCCCTCTCTTCACCCGAGTGTCCAAGACATGCGGCCAAAGGTCAGATGACACGATCATAAGGTCGATCATTGATCTCCGGCCTAGGGTGTCCTGGTACCACGTGTACTGATGGACACCCTTATGCTTGAACATGGTGTTTGTTATGGACAGGCTGTGACTAGCACAGAAGTCCAGCAACAGGACACCATTCGAGTTCAGATCAGGGGGGCCGTTCCTCCCAATCACGCCACTCCAGGTATCACTGTCATTGCCCACATGGGGGTTGAAGTCTCCTAGCAAAACTATGGAGTCCCCAGTCGGAGCACCTTCCAGCACCCCTCGCAGGGTCTCCAAGAAGTTTGGGTACTTCACACTGCCGTTCGGCCCATAAGCCGAAACAACAGTGAGACACCTATCCCCGGTCTGAAGGTGCAGGGAAACAACCCTCTCGTTTACCGGGGAAAACTCCAGCACATGGCGACTGAGCTGGGGGGCTATAAACAAGCCCACCCCAGCCCGACGCCTCTCACCATGGGGCACTCCAGAGAAGAAGAGAGTCCAACCTCTCTCAAGGAGCTGAGTTCCAGAGCCCAGGCTGTGTGTGGAGACAAGCCCGACTATCTGTAGCCGGTACCGCTCAACCTCCCTCACCAGCTCAGGCTCCTTCCCCCCAGTGAGGTGACATTTCATGTCCCAAAAGCCAGATTCTTCGCCCAGCGTTTGGGTCGTCGGGGCCCCCCATGGAAGCTACATCGTGGGGCGACGCCCCCCACCGAAACCTAGGCGGAGCGAGAGCCGGAAACAAAACCTTGAAACTCCGGCCCTTGGCCGGAACTCTCCTCCGCTGAATAAAAAACGGGGGCACGCCCCTCACGGAAGCTACATCGTGAGGCGACACCCCCCACGGGAACATGGACGGAGCAAGAGCCGGAAACAAAACCTTGAAACTCCGGCCCTTGGCCGGAACTCTCCTCCGCTGAATAAAAAACGGGGGCACGCCCCTCACGGAAGCTACATCGTGAGGCGACACCCCCCATGGGAACATGGACGGAGCAAGAGCCGGAAACAAAACCTTGAAACTCCGGCCCTTGGCCGGAACTCTCCTCCGCTGAATAAAAAACGGGGGCACGCCCCTCACAGAAGCTACATCGTGAGGCGACGCCCCCCACAGGAACATGGACGGAGCGAGAAAAATCAAAATCCTCCAAAAGTCTAACTTTTCTGCCGGGACCCTCCTCCTTTCCCTAACCGCGGGCGGAGAGAGGGGCGGAATAAAAAAAAAAAAAACCAAAAAAAGACTCCGAACCGGAGTGCAAACTAAAAACATGCAAAACATTAAAACCCGGAAATGAAAAACTAACCTTCTCACGGCAGCTTCGCGCTGGATCTGTTCGGTTTGGGCTAGTCCTTCTGTTACGGCCGGTAGTGTCCGGCAGGATATAACAGACCCAACGCGAAGCTTAACATGGACATCGGGGTTTATTAACATAAATCATGAAACAAGAAACAGGAAACAGAAACCGCGACACTACATCGGCCTACACACAAACGAGGACTAGCAACTAAAGCTGACAAAGACAGTACTATAAATAGAGAACATAATCATGACACATTAGGGACAGGTGCACAGAGGCAGGAACACATTAGGCTAGGGCAGGGCTTAAACACACACATGGCCAACGTAAACAAAAACAGACATGACATGACAAACCCCTACTGAGATCCCCCTAGTGGTCCAACCTCAGCCCTGCTACCCGTAACACTAGTGATTAAATTAAATCACTAAGCTTTTATCTATAACTTCACTATGTATCCGCACTCTAGTGGAGAGTCAGCCAAACCTCTCCTTCCACACTTGACCAGGAAGGAGTAAAAGACTCGACCTCCGTAACTTCTCCTAAAAGACCTTATATTATTCACATCAACAGAAAATAGAACATGCATAACACAACATAAAATAGAAAGCAACATCAATTTAAATGTTCTTATAGTATAACTGTCTTCGGGCCAGATACTTTGTGCATCGTAGAGGGCCACCTTTTGGGGATAGGTCAGGCTAGTACTTTCACCCAAGGCATGGCTCATCAATAATCCTCTTCTTCGTCCTCATCAGAGGTGCTGGATTCTTCCTTCTCTTTTGGCACTTACTTTAGTGACTCTCGTACAGTGGTTCAAATGATAACACGTGGTTTTACCTTCCACCTGGACCGCTGTTGGAGTGGCTGCTATGACTTTGTAGGGCCCCTCCCTTCTGGGTTCGTTCCACTTCCTCTGGAACACTCTCAGATATATTTGGTCTCCTGGAACATGTGGGCACGGAGCGTCTGCCTCCTTACTCTGCTCCTTGCCTTTCTCCTGCACATAGATTGCTTTATGTATTGCAGTTAGTTTTTTCATATAAGACCTAAGTTCCATTTGCAATTGCTCTAGCAAAGGCCCTTTATAGGGACCTCTGTGATATGGCACAGGCATGGGTAAGCATTTTATGCAGGGTTAGGTGCATGCGATAGCTCATTAGTGCAAGGGGTAAAGCATCAATCCAATTAAGTTTAGTACTTTTATAGATTTTGTTAAGTTTGGCCTTGAGGGTACCATTTATTCTTTCTACCATCCCTTGTGATTGTGGATGGTAGACACATCCTAACCTTTGCTTTATTCTCAAATGTTGCAGTACTTGCTTTACAGTTTTCTGAATGAATGCTGACCCGTTATCTGAACTAATCTCTGATGGAATGCCAAATCTAGGTATTACTTCCCTTGTGAGGAATTTAATAACTGTCGCTGACCCTTCATCTGCAGATGGTACTGCTTCTACCCATCTACTAAATCTGTCTATTATTACCAGCATATACCTTTTACCTTGAACACGCTTTATCATATCCACATAATCCATCACTAAGTGTTTAAATGGTACTTCTGGCACCGGTATATGGCCTATAGGTGTCGCTGTCCCTTTCCTAACATTATTTTTGGCACATGAGGACAGAAATTCATCCACCATGGCATGTAAATATGGAGACTAATACCCTTGTTGTTTGATTTTCCTTATGACCTCCCCTCTTGCACAATGGTCAAACCCATGAGCATCTGGAATCAAAATGTTTAAGAGTGCGGTGGGTGCAATAATTTGACCTTCATGGGAACGCCAAATTCTCTGTGCATCTTTCTGACCTCCCCTTTGGTGCCACATAGAGTGCTCGTATGGACCTGCTTGCTGCTGAATCCGAATTATGTCCTCTAACTGAGGCTGTGGCTCTATAAGAGCTAATACTGCTATCTGACATCACAAAGCCTTTTTTGCTTCTGAATCTGCTATGTTGTTACCCTTAATGACATAGTCATTCCCCTTTTTATGAGCCTGACATTTAATCACCGCCAGTCATTTTGGTAACATCATAGCAGACATTAATTGACCTATCTGTTTGGCATGTTGGATGGGGGTTCCATCGCTCTTTTTAAACCCTCTCTGTTTCCATACTGCTCCAAACAGGTGACATACACCATGAGCATAGGCTGAGTCCGTAAAAATATTTGTTATCTGCCCCTTCGCTAATTGGCATGCAGCTGTGAGCGCTTTTAGCTCTGCTAACTGAGCGGAGCATGGCTATATACAGTGTTGAGACAGAATGGGTTTAAATTCCTCTCCGTCCTTCATTACCACCGCATACCCTGTGTGATTTCCTAAGTGATCTTTAAAACTAGACCCATCAACAAAATAAGCAACTTCCGCTTCAGGCATTGGTATAGATTCAAGATCGGGCCGTAATCTAGTGAATGCCAATGAATTAGCTACACAATCATGAGGCTCACCTTCGTAAGCCAAAGGAATCAAGTCAGCTGGATTAACTGTGTTACATCGCTTAATAGTAACATCTGGATATGTGAGCAGTACGGAGTAAGCTAGTATACGAGCCTGAGTTAGAACAAATTTCCTATCAAATTTTTCTATCAACTCTACCACTTTGTGATGTGTATAAATGGTTACTGGGTAACCCGTAGTTAACGCGGAAGCTTTCTCGTATGAATAATATACTGCTGCAAGACCTTGCTGATAGCATGGTGGGTAACCTTGCGCTACATTATCTAGTTTAACACTGTAGTATGCTAGAGGCTGTTTTTTCCTGCCACTGCAGGTCTCTTGCATCAAAACGGCTGACGCGTACCCATCAGCTCGGTTAGCCACATATAGGTGGAATGGTTTAGTATAATCCGGTATACCTAAGGCAGGCGCTGTTTGCAGTTCTTTCTTTATAGAGTCAAATGCTACCAATGCTATATTCCATTCTTCTTTCAATCTATATTCCAGCTTAATGGAGTACTTAGGTTTTGCAGTCCTACTGCTTTCATTATTTCCCTCAATGGCACTGTTTTTACTGCATATTCCTCTATCCAATCAGCACTAAAACCAGTTAGGCCTAAAAAGGTCATCATTTGCTTTACTGTTTGTGGCACAGGCACTTTACTCAGGGCTTCTACATGGGTTGGGGCTAATGTTTTTGCACCATATGAAATTAACTGGCCTAAATACTCAACTTGTGACTTGCAATA
>JAUCMX010000006.1:2107474-2122955 GCA_033459395.1 Hemibagrus guttatus | reverse complement strand
GTCGTTGTCTACCCTCGTGTTGAGTCTGTTCCATCTTGCTGGACGCTACCGGCCGTAACAAATTACGAAAATGTTGACGTTTTTTAAATGTAAATTGAATGTAATTTAGTTTTAATTTTAATCACATGAGCCAAAATTTTATTCACAATAGACCATAGAGAACATAATTTTTAAACGGAGAAATTTTATACTTTAATCCAGCAAATGAGCTCATTTCAAATTTGATGCCAGCTACAGGTCTCAAAATAGTTTGGACAGGGGCATGTTTACCATGGTGTAGCATCTCCTCTTCTTTTCAAAACAGTTTGAAGACGTCTGGGCATCGAGGTTATGAGTTTCCAGAGTTTCGGTGTTGGAATCAGAATCAGAAAGAGCTTTATTGCCAAGTATGTTTGCACATACAAGGAATTTGTTTTAGTGTAACAGGCTCCAGTGCAGAGATAACAATAACAGTACAAATAACAACAGAAAATAGAATGAGAAATAAAAAATAAAAAATACACATATTTAAATAAGAAAATAAAGTATTTGTATATACAGAATAGAATAGAATGAGTTGAGATGTAGGGATGTGGGGGTGGTAATAAATATGAGGTTATTGCACTTTTCATTTTTATTTTATTATTGCCCAATGCTGGGAACATTCAACTGTTCAGAAGATTGGGGGAAGAAACTGTTCTTGTGCCTGGCTGTCCTGGTATTTGCTGCTCTGTAGCGTCGGCCAGATGGCAAAAGGTCAAAAAGGATGTGGCCTGGATGTGAGGGGTCCAGAGTGATTTTCAGAGCCCTTTTCCTCAATCTGGATGTATACAGTTCTTGAAGGGTGGGCAGGGGAGCACCAATAATCCTTTCAGCAGTCCGAACCGTTCTCTGTAGTCTTCTCATGTCTGATTTTGTAGCTGAGCCAAACCAAACAGTTATAGAAGTGCACAGAACAGACTCAATGACGGCTGAGTAGAAATGTATTAGCAGCTCCTGTGGCAGGTTGAACTTCCTCAGCTGCCGAAGGAAGTACAGTCTTTGTTGGGCCTTTTTGATAGTGGCGTCTATGTGAGTGTCCCACTTCAGGTCCTGAGAGATGGTGGTGCCCAGGAACCTGAATGACGCCACTGTTGGTACAGTGCTGTTCATGATGGTGAGTGGGGGGAGTGCAGGGGTGTTCCTCCTGAAGTCCACTATCATCTCCACTGTTTTGAGCGTGTTGAGCTCCAGATTGTTACGACTACACCAGGCAGCCAGCTGCTCAATCTCCTGTCTGTAAGCAGACTCATCACCATCCTGGATGAGGCCGATGACTGTAGTGTCGTCTGCGAACTTCAGGAGCTTGACAGATGGATCAGTGGAGGTGCAGTCATTGGTGTAAAGGGAGAAGAGCAGTGGGGAGAGGACACAACCCTGGGGGGCGCCAGTGCTGGTGGTGTGGCTGTTTGACTTGAAATTCCCCAGTTTCACTAGCTGATGCCTATCTGTCAGAAAGCTGGTGATCCACTGACAGATAGAGCTAGGGACAGAGAGCTGGGTTAGTTTGGTCTGGAGGAGTGTTGGAATGATGGTGTTAAAGGCCAAACTAAAGTCCACAAACAGGAGCCTCACATAAGTCCCTGATTTGTCTAGATGCCGTAGGATGAAGTGTAGTCCCATGTTGACTGCATCATCCACGAACCTGTTTGCTCGGTAAGCAAACTGCAGGGGGTCCAGTAAGGGTCCAGTGATGTTCTTCAGATAAGCCAACACCAGTCTTTCAAACGACTTCATGACCACAGACGTTAAAGCAACAGGTCTGTAGTCATTAAGTCCTGTTATCTTGGGTTTCTTTGGGATGGGGATGATGGTGGAATGTTTGAAGCAGGTGGGGACTTCACACAGCTCCAGTGATCTATTGAAGATCTGTGAAAAGATGAAGGCCAGCTGGTCAGCACAGGTTTTCAGACAGGCTGGTGTGACACTGTCTGGGCCTGGTGCTTTTCTTTTCTTCTGCTTCAGGAAGATCTGACACACATCATCTTCACTGATCCGAAGTGCAGGAGGGGGGGAGAGGGGGGTTGCTGGAGGTGTTAATGGCTGTATAGAGAGATGTTCAGATGGGGCATGGGGTGTTAGACGGGCAGTTTCAAATCTGCAGTAAAACTCATTCAGGTCTTCAGCAAGTTGTTGATTGGCCTCAGTGCTGGGGGATGGTGTCTTGTAGTTTGTGATGTATTTCAGGCCTTTCCACACTGAAGCAGGGTCGTTGGAAGAGAATTGGTTTTCCAGCTTTTTAGCATAGCTCCTCTTAGCCACCCTAATCTCCTTATTCAATGTGTTTCTGGCCTGATTGTACAAGACTCTGTCCCCATTCCTGAAGGCATCCTCTTTGGCCTGATGAAGATGTCTGAGTTTTGATGTGAACCATGGCTTATCATTGTTGAATGATAAATAAGTCCTGGTAGGGATGCACATGTCTTCACAGAAACTGATATATGATGTTACAGTCTCTGTGAGCTCATCCAGATCAGTGGCACCAGCTTCAAAAATACTCCAATCAGTGCATTCAAAACAGGCCTGTAAGTCCTGCTCTGTTTCGCTGGTCCATCTCTTTACAGTCCTTACTACAGGTTTAGCAGATTTAAGTTTTGGCCTGTATGTTGGGAGAAGATGAACCAGGCAGTGGTCAGAGAGTCCTAAAGCTGCTCTGGGGACAGAGCGATATGCATCCTTTATTGTGGTGCAGCAGTGGTCCAAAATATTTTTGTCTCTGGTGGGACACGAAATGTGTTGTTTGAATTTTGGCAGTTCATGTGAGAGGTTTGCTTTATTAAAGTCCCCAAGAATAATGATAACAGAGTCCGGGTGTTGTTGCTCTGTGTGTGTGATCTCATCAGCCAGGTGTTGTAGAGCCGAGCTCACGTGTGCTTGCGGTGGAATGTAAACACTCACAAGAATGAATGAGGAAAACTCCCGCGGCGAGTAGAACGGTTTACAGTTGATGAAGAACGCTTCCAAATCGGGACAGCACATCTTCAACGCTGTAACATCTGTACACCACCTTTCGTTGATGTAGAAGCATGTCCCACCGCCGCGCGATTTCCCCACTGATTCTTTGACCCGATCCGCTCTGAACAGCTGGAAGCCCGGCAGATTCAGCGTGCTGTCCGGAATGGCGTCGTTCAGCCAGGATTCAGTGAAACACAGAGCAGCAGAGTTTGAAAAGTCCTTATTTGTCCGGGAGAGCAGACGAAGTTTGTCCATTTTGTTGGGTAGAGAGCGGAGATTCGCCAGATGGATGCTAGGCAGCACTATTCTAAAGCCGCGCTGTCTGAGCTTGACGAGCGTGCCGGCTCGCTTCCCCCGCTTGCGCTTCTTAAAGCGTTTGAACAGCGCCATTGCTCCACCAACTACAATGTCCAGCAAAACCTCAGAATAATTGAAAACCGGTAGAATATTGTATGGTGTGTTCTGCCGAATGTCCAGCAGTTCATCCCTGGTAAAGCTGATCAAATTTGGAATTTGAAATTGGAATCGAATTCGAATTCGAATTTGGAATCAACAGGAATTAGCTAGTTTAAGTATATAGTATTAAGCTATATTATAAGACTGTGGATTTGTTTTTTTTTCTATTTTTATATTCCAGTCAATAATACTTGGGTGTAACAACACCAACTGCAACAACTGCCCCAATAAACTGCCATGGGCTACTAAGGTGAGCCTTACTCTTTGTTCTTATAGTTTTGTATTGCTGGCTAAAATTCACCATTCAAAATTCTAATCAGGATTATGATGTGTCAGCCCTGATGGATTCTAGTTCAGCAGCTAACCTCATCCACCGTCGGCTGGTTCAAGACCTCCAGTTTCCCACCGTGCAGTTTTCTGTCCCACTAAAGATCACGGCAGCAGACAATCAACCTATTTATTCATTGAATGGCCAACCCTCTCCAACATAGAACTGCAACATTTTCTAGGGTTTTCTAGGGTTTGTCCATTTGTACCAGAGGTTCAATTGAGGTTACAGCACAGTGGCCACCCCACTCACTGCCCTGCTTTGCGGTAAACCCAGAAAACTCCTCTGGTCCCAGACCTCCCAAGAGGCATTTGAGCAAGTAAAACAATGGTTTACCACAACACCTATCTTAAGACACCCTAAACAACCATTCATAGTGGAGGTGGATGTCCTTAATTACAGCATAGGGGCAGTAATGTCACAACGGCATGGCACCTCAGGCAAGTTATGCCCATGCGCATTCTTTTCTAGAAAGCTCCCACAGGCGGACACTAATCATGACGTGGGAAATGCTGAACTCCTCTTCATCAAATAGTCGCTCAAAAAGTGGAGGCACTGGCTAGAGGGGGCACATTTATCCCTTCCTGGTAGAAATCTAGAATATTGTATTCTAGATAGATAAATGCACAATATAGGATATCGCCCCAGCCATCATCAGGCCATATGGGCACTATTTTTCACCAGGTTCAACTTTATATTAACCTATTGTCCCAGGACCACGAATGGTAAAACAGACACACTGTCATGTCACTATGACCCCATCGGCAGGGACTAGGAATGTTGGAAATTTTCTGAAAATTGTACTAATTTTCATGAATCTAATTCTAATCTACTTTAATCATTAACTCAGAAGATCATTTGTAATTCTTAAATTTACTCAGTTAAGATAAATCAAATCTAATCCATAATCCAGAGTGAATTTTTATATTATTTTGCTTTACATATATTAATCTCACTTATCTTAATCTGTGCTTAAGCAATATAATTATCAGTTATCAGCTATGGCAAAAGCTGACCATAAAACAAGAAGTAGCTTAAAATAGTATATATAATGACCACATCTAATGTCCATGTTTCTAGCAAATTCAAGAAAGGAAAGCAGGTCAGAAAGGTCGGTCAACACGGCCTGCATATATGTCCTCGCTAATTAGATAGAGAGCTAGGAACAGAGTGTGCCTTGAGCATAGGAGAGAAGAAAGCCATAATGCAGATATGACAACAATAAGATATGAAACTCATATGACAGCATGAGGGTGCAAAACAACCAGTTGTGAAATTATCAGTAAACTTAATATACACTATACAAACATTATGCAGAAGCATGGTACAGGCGGACATCACAGAGTGATGAGAAGCTGAAGATGTTAAGGTGGCTGTGTATAAAAAAAAAAAAGAACCATTCTAGTGGCTGCTGATAACTAAATCCAGTGAAGAAAATGCCAAAATACCGTATTTACTGCTTGAATGACAGTCAAGCACAGATGTGGTGAAACTAGTGCCTGATACGTGATAGTGCATGAAGTAAAAACTTAGTTTTAAGGTAAAGTTAAGTAAGTTAAGGTAAACTGACAGAAAAGAACAGGCTAGTGTGCATGAGAGAGCCATAGCATAGCAATAAAGAGAGCAAATAATTTTAAACAACTAAGTCACAAGTAAGTAAGAAAATAAAGATAGCATCCTCCCTTAAGAGTTGAAGAAAATAACTAAATTGTCAGATAACCACAATGATCCTCAGAATACAATTATACAAGTGTATGGGATATAATAATAATAAAGAAATTCCTGATACTATTAGTAACTAATAAGTAATATTAATAAATGATGCTAACACTTGCAATAATAAGGCACAGCTCACCTGAACAAATATGATAAACACCACTGTGTCTGACTTAGAGGCCAGCAGTTGGTATCCACAGGGTCATCAGTTATAGATAAATGCTAAAGGAAGTAGGGGTTGTTTTTATGGTGCATATTAATCAGAAAAGCTTCCTAACATCAAAACAATCGCAGACAAACAAGCAATAGGAGGGGTAAGGATGCCAGTATACATAGAATGGGTTTTTGTACAGGGGGGTGCACTTGTCACTCTTAATATTTGCATAATATTATAACTGTGATAACTATCTCTGCTGCTATTCTTGCACTCAATATACAACACCGTTCTTTTTTTTTTTTTTTGCACAAGTCAGCGTTATGTGTCTTGTTTGTCTGCACTGTCTCATCATTCCCTGCACTTATGTTGTATATTTAGTTTAACAAGAATTCTTTAGTTTGACTTCATGTTTGTCCGCGTCACCATGTGCTTTGTTTTTGTTTTGTTATGTGTAGCACCTCTGGTCCAGGAGGAACGTTGTTTCATTTCACCATGCACTGCATCAGCTATATATGGTTGACTTGATCGCATCAGGCCTGATGCTGTGTATCTTGAGTGACAATTTCGGTGTTATTGTGTTCTGCAACAAAGCCGGTTACTTCCACTCATCCAAGCCTGGAGAAGTTTCTTTTTATAGATTTAGTAAAGTTTTGTAAAAGTATTTGGTAAAAACAGGTAATTGGAAAAGAATTCAGAACCACCCTGTAGAATGTCCACTCAGAGGGGGACTCTGAGTTCCGCCAATGTCCACTGATTATGTAAGTGGGATTAGTTTAGTTATTTAGAATGTTTAAGCAATGTATAAGACTTATCTGAAATCAGGCTATGTTTAAAAAGTTGTTTTTTTTAATTCTCATCTGGAATAAAAAGATGCAATATCTAATCCAATCTGATGGATTAAAATCAATTAGATGCCTAATCATCTGAATGTCATAAAAAATCATCTTAATATCATTAAATAGCATACTTACTATCTTAAAAACAATATTTACTGACTAGTCATTAAAAAAATTCTTTCCAGATCTATTTATTATAAATATGAGGCTTGGTGTTAAGTTGTTCTTACACTGATTTCATAAAATTCTTGCTGTGTTTCTTACTATGTTAAGAGACCTATAACTGAACCCTGTGGGACACTGCAGCTCTGAAACAAGTGATGTTTTCATTCCAGCTTAAGAAAGTTCTTGGAAACCTCATTTAGGAATGACGTAAGGAATAAAACAACAGAATGTGCATAATCACCACACGGCTAATGTTAAACATCAGTCTGTTAACAGCAGAAGTGATCGAGTCATTTAGTAATGAACAACACTTTGTGCTTTTTATCCATTTATAGTAACATTTCAGATTATGGGATGTCCATGAAAATAATCTGCCTTTTTTTTTTAATTCTTTTTCTTCACAGTTTTTGTGAACTCCTCTATCCTGAAGACTCACAGCTTCACCTCAGACTGTTACATTGGAGACTCCTTCCACACGTGATACAGAAACTTCACCATATCAACAATTTCATGTGCTATGGAAATGATGTTGTATTAGTACAAGCTATGAGTAAAGTCATAGACACATTGAAATGATTTTATGGTCTGTTAATAGACACAAATTAAATTATGCTCCCCCTCCTTGAACCACCATTTTATTGTTGTGGAGGGGTTTGAGTACCCGAATGAACCTAGGAGCCATGTTGTCGGGGGCCTAGTGCTCCTGGTAGGGTCACCCAAGGCAAACGGGTTCTAGGTGACGGGTCAGACTAAGAGCGATTCAAAACCTTTATGGAAATAAAATCAAGGACCGTTACGTCGCCCGGACTGGCATCACCAGTGCCCCACCCTGGAGCCAGGCCTGGGGTTGGGGCACGCAGGCAAGCGCCTGGTGGCCGACTCTTTGCCTGTGGGAAATACGTAGGCCCACCTTCCCATAGGCCCACCACCCGCAGGAAGGAGCATAAGGATCCGGTGCAGTGTTTTGGATAGCAGTCATGGGCGGGGGCCCCGACGACCCAAATGCTGGGCGAAGAATCTGGCTTTTGGGACATGAAATGTCACCTCACTGGGGGGAAGGAGCCTGAGCTGGTGAGGGAGGTTGAGCGGTACCGACTACAGATAGTCGGGCTTGCCTCCACGCTTGGCCTGGGCTCTGGAACCCAACTTCTTGAGAGAGATTAGACCCTCTTCTTCTCTGGAGTGCCCCATAGTGAGAGACGTCGGGCTGGGGTGGGCTTGTTTATAGCCCCCCAGCTCAGCCGCCATGTGCTGGAGTTTTCCCCGGTAAATGAGAGGATTCTTTCCCTGCGCCTTCGGGCCGGGGATAGATGTCTCACTGTTGTTTCGGCTTATGAGCCGAATGGCAGTGTGGAGTACCCAACATTCTTGGAGACCCTGCGAGGGGTGCTGGAAGGTGCTCCGACTGGGGACTCCATAGTTTTGCTGGGAGTCTTCAACGCCCATGTGGGCAATGACCGTGATACCTGGAGGGACGTGATTGGGAGGAACGGCCCCCCTGATCTAAACTTGAGTGGTGTCCTGTTGCTGGATTTCTGTGCTAGTCACAGCCTCTCCATAACGAACACCATGTTCAAGCATAAGGGTGCCCATCAGTACACGTGGTAGCAGGAGAGTATCTGAGTGGACCATGTTCTCCTCCTCCATTGTTGACGCAGCCATCCGGAGCTGTGTGCCGGTGCCGGTCGCGGCAGCAATCCCCGAACAGAGTGTGGACACTGGAAGTAAGGGATGCCGTCAAGCGGAAGAAGGAGTCCTATCGAGCCTGGTTGGCTCGGGGGACTCCGGAGGCAGCTGAGGCATACCGGCAGGCCAAGTGAACTGTAGCCGGGGTGGTCTCGGAAGTAAAAACTTGGGTCTAGGAGGAGTTCGGTGAGGACATGGAGAAGGACTATCGGACGGCCTCGGGGAAATTCTGGCAGACCGTTCAGCGCCTCATAAGGGGTAAGCAGCTCTCTGCCAACACTGTTTACAGTGGAGGTGGCGAGTTGCTGGCTTCGACTGGGGATATTGTCGGACGGTGAGAGGAATACTTCGAGGATCTCCCCAATCCCACTGACACGCCTTCCGTAGAGGAACCAGAGGCCGAGGACTCGGAGGTAGATTCATTCATCACCCAAGCTGAGGTCACTGAGGTAGTTCAGCAGCTCCTTGGTGGCAAGGCACCGGGGGTGGATGAGATTCGCCCTGAGTACCTTAAGTCTCTGGATGTTGTGAGGCTATCTTGGCTGACACATCTCTGCAACATAGCGTGGCAGTCAGGGACAGTGCCTCTGGATTGGGCAACCGGGGTGGTGGTCCCTCTTTTAAGAAGGGGGACCGGAGGGTGTGTTCCAACTATAGGGGGATCACACTCCTCAGCCTCCCAGGGAAAGTATATTCCAGAGTACTGGAGAAGAGAGTCCGACCGTTAGTCAAACTTCAGATACAGGAGGAGCAATGCGGTTTTTGTCCTAGTCGTGGAACGCTGGACCAGCTCTATACCCTCCACAGGGCGCTCGAGGGTTCGTGGGAGTTTGCCCAACCAGTCCACATGTGTTTTGTGGACTTGGAGAAGGCATTCGACGGTGTCCCTCATGGCATTCTGTGGGAGGTGCTCTGGGAGTACAGGTCCGAGGCCCTCTGTTAAGGGTTGTTTGGTCTCTATATAACCGAAGCAGGAGCTTGGTTCGCATTGCCAGCTGTAAGTCAGATCTGTTCCCAGTGAATGTTGGACTCCGACAGGGCTGTTCTTTGTCACCGGTTCTGTTCATTGTTTTTATGGACAGAATTTCTAGGCACAGCCAGGGGTTGGAGGGAGTCCGGTTTGGGGACCACAGCATTTCATCACTGATTTTTGCAGATGATGTTGTCGTGTTGGCTCGTTCAGGCCTGGACTTACAGCATGCACTGGGGCATTTTGCAGCTGAATGTGTAGAGCGGCTGGGATGAGGGTCAGCACCTCAAAATCTGAGGCCATGGTTCTCGACTGGAAAAGGTGGCTTGCACCCTCCAGGTTGGAGGGGAGTTCCTTCCTCGAGTGAAAGTATCTCGGGGTCTTGTTTACGAGTGAGGGAAGGATGGATCATGAGATTGACTGACGGATCGGTGCAGCAGCAGCAGTAATGCGGTCTATTCAATTCAATTCAATTCAATTCAATTTTATTTATATAGCGCTTTTAACAAAGAGCATTGTCTCAAAGCAGCTTTACAGAACATAAGAAACAATAAACATACAAACAAACAGTCCTAGATGTTAGTCAAAATTTTCCCTAGTGAGCGAGCCTGAGGTGACTCAGGCGACTGTGGCAAGGAAAAACTCCCTCAGATGGTATTAGGAAGAAACCTTGAGAGGACCCAGACTCAAAAGGGAACCCATCCTCATCTGGGTGACACATGGAGAGTGTGATATGAACAATGTCCTTTCTGCATTAGTTGTGTGATGCAGATACAGCATGTGTAGAATGTTATGTGTAAAATGTCCACATAGGGTTGGCAGTGCTGCTTTGATTACTCCAGTCCTCAGAAAGCAGAACCCGGCTGGAGCTGGTCCATCTCTGGATGCCACCGGAGCTGGCACAATCTCTGTGTGACTCGGGGGTGGGTAGAAGAAGGGAATCAAATGGAAAGGGATTAGCGTAGCTGCTATTCATAATATTAGGAGGCACTAGATGATGATGTGCATCTAATCGGATGTATTGGAGTACAAGGTTATGGGATTTATTAGGTGTATGCCTGGCTAAAGAGATATGTCTTTAGTCTACGTTTGAACTGGGAGACTGTGTCTGAGCCCCGAACACTGTCAGGAAGACTGTTCCAAAGTTTAGGAGCTAAATATGAAAAAGCTCTACCCCCTTTTGTAGACTTTGATATTCTGGGAACTACCAGAAGTCCGGAGTTTCGAGGTCTTAAGGAGCGTGCTGGATTGTAATGTGTTAGAAGACTGGCTAGATACGTGGGAGCTAAACCATTTAGAGTCTTGTATGTAAGAAGTGCTAGTTTATAATCAATTCCAAACTTAACAGGTAGCCAGTGCAGGGATGATAATATTGGGGTTATATTGTCACACTTTCTTGACCTGGTAAGGACTCTAGCAGCTGCATTCTGGACTAACTGTAGCTTGTTTATTGAAGATGCAGGACAACCACCAAATAACACATTACAATAGTCCAGTCTGGAGGTCATGAATGCGTGAACTAGCTTTTCTGCATCAGATACAGATAAAATGTTCCTAAGCTTGGCGATATTTCTGAGGTGGAAGAAGGCTATTTTTGTAATGTCGGAAATATGTTTTTCAAAGGACAAACTGCTGTCTAATATTATGCCCAGGTCTTTCACTGTAGAGCTAGTAGTAATAGAACATCCTTCTAAGTACAGGTTGAATTTTGAGAGCTTCTGTGTACTGGTTTTTGGACCAATCAGTAATATCTCCGTCTTATCAGGATTTAGTAATAGAAAATTATCAGTCATCCAGTCTTTAATATCTTTAACGCACTCTGTTAATCTAGACAGTTTAGATATTTCATCTGGTTTTGATGAGATATATAACTGTGTATCGTCAGCGTAACAATGGAAACTAATCCCATGCCTTCTAATAATGTTGCCTAAGGGAAGCATGTATATTGAGAAAAGCAGAGGTCCTAAAACTGAACCTTGTGGGACCCCATATTCCACTGGCATTACACTGGACATTTCTCCATTTAAATCTACAAAATGGTATCGATCAGACAGGTAGGATCTGAACCATTTTAATGCCTGTCCCTGAATACCTATGTGATTTTGTAAGCGGTCTACGAGAATGTTATGATCTAAAGTGTCAAATGCAGCACTAAGATCAAGTAAGACTAATATTGAGATGAAGCCTTGGTCCGAAGCTAAAAACAGGTCATTTGTGATCTTAACTAGTGCAGTTTCTGTGCTATGATTGGGCCTGAAACCTGACTGAAATTCTTCAAGGATATTGTTTTCCTGTAAGAAGGAGCATAATTGAGTAGACACAACCTTTTCTAATATTTTAGATATAAAGGGAAGGTTTGAAATCGGTCTGTAATTTAATAAGTCATTAGGGTCTAGTTTAGGTTTCTTAAGAAGAGGCTTAACAACTGCCAGCTTGAAAGGTTTAGGGACGTGACCTAAATATAACGAGGAATTAATAATGTTGAGGAGAGGTTCTCCAGCTGTGTGTATCACTTCTTTCAGTAATCTAGTTGGAATTGGATCTAACAAACATGTTGTTGAATTAGCCGTGGTGATAAGTTTATACAGCTCTTCCTTCCCTATACCTGTAAAGCATTGTAGCTTTGAATGTGGAGCTTTAGGTTGGACTAGATCACCGGATGCTGTCAAAGGTTGAACATCCATTATTTTATTCCTGATACTATTGATTTTGTCGGTGAAAAAGTTCATAAAGTCCTCACTATTAAGCTGTGATGGAGTACTCTCTTCAGATATCTGATGTTTTGTCAATCTAGCCACTGTACTAAATAAGAATCTGGGATTGTTTTGGTTTATTTCTATCAGTTTGCTCAAATGCTCAGCCCTAGCAGCTTTTAGAGCCTGTCTATAGTTAGACATACTGTCTTTATACGCAATTCTAAAGACTTCTAATTTAGTTTTTCTCCATTTTCGCTCTAGGTTACGGGTTGCTCTCTTGAGGGCGTGAGTGTGACTATTGTACCATGGTGCAGATGTTTTATCTCTGACCCTTTTTAATCGGATGGGAGCAACAGTGTCTAGTGTGCTGGTGAAAATAGTGCCTATGCTGTTAGTTAATTCATCTAAGTCATCTGTATTTAGGGGTCTGGTGAGAAGTTGAGACAGATCCGGTAGATTACTTGTGAATCTGTCTTTAGTGGTCGGGATAATAGTTCTACCGAGTCGATAACGAGGAGAGAAGTGTCTAATATGTTCTACAGGTAGAGTGTACACTAAGAGGTGATGGTCTGTGATGATATCACTTTGAGGTAAAACAGCTATATCAGTGACATCTGTTCCATGTGATATAACTAAATCTAGTGTATGGTTAAAACGATGAGTTGGTCTAGTAATGTTTTGTTTAACCCCAAAAGAATTTAATAAATCCATAAATGCGAGTCCTAAGGCATCATTGGAATCGTCTACATGAATGTTAAAGTCTCCTACAATCAACACTTTGTCATAATTAATCAGTAGGTCTGAGAGTAAATGTGCAAACTCTTTAAGAAAATCGGCGTAGGGCCCCGGGGGTCTATATACGGTGGCCAGCGCAAGATATAGTAGAGATTTTTTATTCATGTCTGTGAGTGTAACATTAAGGACAAGCGCTTCGAATGAGTTAAACCTGGGTCCTGTTTTCTGAGTAACGTTGAGAGAGTTGCTATAAATAGTTGCAACACCACCTCCACGACCAGTCTGACAGGGCTCATGCTTATAGCAAAAGCCTGACGGAGTGGACTCATTCAGACTAATGAATTCATTTGGCCTAAGCCAGGTTTCAGTAAGGCAGAGTGTATCAAAACTATAATCTGAGATCATTTCATTAACAATAAGTGCTTTCGGTGCAAGGGACCTAATGTTGAGAAGCCCAAACTTTAGAAATTGTTTTTCTTTATTTATTTGGTGTTTTTCAGGTATAACTGTGATTAGATTATTTCGAGGGCTATTAATGAATTTATTCTTTGATCTCACTATTTGGGGAACAGACACAGTCTCTATGTACCGGTCTGTTGTGGTGAAGAAGGAGCTGAGCCGGAAGGCGAAGCTCTTGATTTACCAGTCAATTTACGTTCCTACTCTCACCTATGGTCATGAGCTCTGGGTCATGACTGAAAGGGTAAGATCCCAGATACAAGCGGCCGAAATGAGCTTCCTCCGTAGGGTGGCGGGGCCCTCCCTTAGAGATAGGGTAAGGAGCTTTGTCACCCGGGAGGAGCTCAGAGTAGCGCCGCTGCTCCTCCACATCGAAAGGGGACAGTTGAGGTGGCTCGGACATCTGTTTCGGATGCCTCCGGGACGTCTCCCTGGGTAGGTGTTCCGGGCATGCCCCACCGGGAAGAGGCCCCGGGGAAGACCCAGGACATGCTGGAGAGACTGTCTCTCGGCTGGCCTGGGAACGCCTTGGGGTCCCTTCGGAAGAGCTGGAGGAAGTGTCTGGGGAGAGGGAGGTCTGGGCATCCCTGCTTAGACTGCTGCCCCCGTGACCCGGCCCCGGATAAGCAGAAGACAATGAATGAATGAATAAATTATGCTCTTATTCAATAAACTTGTAAACCATTCGAAAATGTCAACTAACATCACTTTCAACGATGACTCCAAAAAAAAATCAGATGAACGCCAACTCTTCAAAACTGATGGCACTCTTTAGTTTAATCAATAAGCCGTAAGTCACAGTCCAGCCGGATAACTGGTCAACAACACATTCTGTTAGAGAATCATTGCTTTTTATATTCTTTCTATGCTGCAATTCTAAAACAAAGGCTAGATTTGTGCAAATATTTCAGAAACAATTACGACGGACATCAGAGATTTATTTAACAAGTTAAAATCTAAAAGAATGATCTAAAATAAAGTCTTTTCTGAGTGTGAGCTGGTGTTTTAGCTCTACAGGGTGACCATTAAGGCTTCCAGCTTGTTGTTGAATATAATCCTGCCATCCACCTCTCGGTTGCACTCGGGGTGTTTGAGGAGCTGCAGCACTCCGGCCTTCAGCTCCAGAGAAGCGTTCTTACTGAACTCCAGGACCTAGGTCAGGAAGTTCAGCAGCAGCTCTCCTTTCTCATCTCCAGCTGTGAAACACTCAGTGATGTCCATCTTAGACGGGAGAGTGTGGCTCTGGTAGGGGATTCCTTTAGCGTCCAGGAAGTTCCTGACATCTCCACTCGTGACGCACTGACTGATGTCGCTCTTGCACAACTGAGCTCGGTAGGTTCTCCATAACCTGCCCCAGCCATTCTGTCCTGCAGGGGGTGCACTGAGTTAACAAATATTCATGCTACAAAATATTAGAAATTACTGCATGGCTCTGGTTACTAGGTTTGATTATGCTCCTTGTTCCTTGTACCTTAAAATGTCCACAACAACTTGTGATACTAGATATTGATGTATTTCATTTACATTTACATTTCTGGCATTTGGCAGATGCTCTTATCCAGAGCGACGTACAAAAGTGCTTTAGTTCTCACTCACTGAATACATTAACACTGGTTAAATAAGACACAACTTGGGATACCATTAGCCTAATACTGAGTTGGTTTTTTTTTTTGTTTTTGTTTTTTTTTGCAACATATTACGTAAACTGGAAAAAATAAGAGCTAGTTTAAGTACTTCAGGAAGAGGTAAGTCTTCAGTTGCCATTTGAAGACAGTCAGAGACTCGGCCGTACGGATACCTAGGGGAAGTTCATTCCACCACCTCGGTGCCAGAACAGAGAAGAGTCTAGATGTATACCTACCTTTTTCCCTGAGAGATGGTGGGACCAGTCGAGCAGTGCTAGTGGATCTGAGTAAGCGAGGTGCAGTGCGAGAAGTGACGAGAACTTTGAGGTAAGATGGCGCTGGTCCATTCTCAGATTTGTAGGCAAGCATTAGTGTTTTGAATCTGATGCGTGCAGCTACCGGAAGCCAGTGGAGAGAATGCAGCAGTGGGGTGGTGTGGGAGAACTTTGGCAGGTTGAAAACAAGTCGTGCAGCTGCATTTTGGATCATTTGCAGTGGGTGAATTGCGTTCAGAGGTAGACCTGCCAGAAGAGAGTTGCAGTAGTCCAATCTCGAGATGACAGAGATTGAACAAGCACCTGAGTAGCCTGTGTGGATAAAAATGGCCGAATCCTTCTGATGTTGTACAGAAGAAACCGACATGAGCGTGTCACATTAGTGACATGGGAAGAAAAGGATA
>JAUCMX010000006.1:2094071-2106974 GCA_033459395.1 Hemibagrus guttatus | reverse complement strand
CTTCCTGGCCCTGCCCATTTTTGGAGTAGCTCTGCCTTCAGAGTGAAAGCTGCACATTAAGTTATGTTAATGAAGGTCTTGACCTTATAACTGTGGGATCTGGGGGTCTGATCTGTGTGGAGGAAAGAGGGAGGAAGAAGGAAAGAAGGATACGGAGGTGGAGAGAGAGGAGCAGAGATCAAACATGACGCTAAATTAATTACACACTAATTCACATGCAACATGAATTCATTTATTTTTATTTTAAAAAAACAAAAAACACCTGATGTTTCTGTCCGGTCTGTAAAACGTCGGTGGACGTAGAAGCAGTTAAGACACGAGGTCATCCTGTTGTTGTGGTTGTTGTTATGGTTACCGTTAATTAGACAGTTTTATTATGTGGAAGGATTCACGTAGCATTTTTACTAAAGATTATGGGATTAAAGGGAATGTTTGGTGTTCAGAGAGGATTTCTGCAGCCAAAGCAATTTAAATCCTTTTTTTTAACAAAAGAAAAGACATGAGTAAAACACTGAAGCTTATCTCACACTCAGCTCAGCGACAGGACACACAGCTTTATTTTATTCCCACGAACATGAACACGTTGCTCCCATCACCACACAGTGAGACTGCAGCGTAACAGCAAGGGGCGCAAGAGGGCAAATAACGGGCCACAAGAAGCCACAGAGCAGCTGTACTAATATTATTATTATTATTATTATTATTATTATTATTATTATATAGAAAAAATCTTTGAAATTATTATTATTATGTTATTTTCATATGAGTCACTGCACAAAGGCTGCACTTTTTGTTATGAGCTTTTACATTAGCTCATGACAGATGAGACAGATGCCCTCTAATCCAGAGCGACTTACAATTTATCTCATTTAATGCAACTAAGGGTTAAGGGACTTGCTCAGTGGCCCAGCATGGCAGCTTAGTGGACCTGGGATTCAAACGCACTAACCTTTGGATCAGTAATCCAACACCTTGACCACTAAGCTGCCAGCTTATACAAGCCATGTGTCTCCATTTTATCCAGTAAACTGACCGACTGTTCCGTCCTGAAAACCATCACGTCTGCATTATTTATGGTGTTTAACATTAAAAATAAAGTGCACACATTTTAAAACACGATCTCACTTAGACAAAACCTCTGAGATTAATTCAGGACATGACCACGCCTTATACCGAGCTTATAAAGTAACACTAATCATGTCCATGATTATGTAAGTGGGATTAGTTTAGTTATTTAGAATGTTTAAGCAGTGGATAAGACTTACCTGAAATCAGGCTGTTTAAAAAGAACTCCTCACTCCACAATCTACAACAAGACACCTTCACTCCACAAATACCTACCGTCTCTGCCCCCCAGGACAAAACTCTGCACGATGGGGGACCGAGCCTTTCCATCAGCCGCTCCATGGCTATGGAATGCACTGCCTGAGAACTGGTGGTCACCACAGACTGTTCTTTTTAAGACTTTTCTGTTTAGGAAAGCTTATTAATGGGAGAACATTATTCTTTTAATTTTGTTTAAGTCACTTGTGTAGCACTTTGAGATTTGCCTTAAATGTAAAGTGCTTTATAAATAAAATAAATTATTATTATTATCATTATTATTATTATTATTATTATTATTATTATCCAATCTGATTGATAAAAATCATCTTAATATTCTTAAATTGCATACTTACTATCTTAAAAACAATATTTACTGACTAGTCATTAAAAGAATTCTATCCAGATCTATTTATTATAAATATGAGGCTTGGTGTTAAGTTGTTCTTACACTGATTTCATAAAATCCTTGCTGTGTTTCTTACTATGTTAAGGGACCTATAACTGAACCCTGTGGGACACCGCAGTTCTGAAACAAGTGATGTTTTCATTCCAGATTAAGAAAGTTCTCAGAAACCTCATTTAGGAATGACGTAAGGAATAAAACACAACAGGATATGCAGTGAGAGGAAAATAATCACCACACGGCTAATGTTAAACATCAGTCTGTTAACAGCAGAAGTGATTTATTCCTTTTACTCTACAGCAACACAGTTAACGACTGTATTAAGTCATTTAGTAATGAATGACACTTTGTGCTTTTTATACATTTATAGTAACATTTCAGATTATGGGATGTCCATCTTTTTTTTTAAATCTTTTTCTTAAACTTATTAACACAAAGAAATCAGTTTTTGTGAACTCCTCTGTCCTGAAGACTCACAGCTTCACCTCAGACTGTTACACTGGAGACTCCTTCCACACGTGATGCAGAAACTTCACCATATCAACAATTTCACGTGTTTCATAAATGTTGCTATGGAAACGATGTATTAGTGTGAGCTATGAGTAAAAGTCATAAAAGACACATTAAAATGATTTCATGGTCTGTTAATAGACACAAATTAAATGATGCTCTTATTTAACAAACTTGTAAACCATTCAAAAATGTCAACTAACATCACCTTCACCGATTACTCCAAAAAAAATCACATTCAAAACTGATGGCACTCTTTAGTTTTCCCTCATTATTATATATTTGGCATTATGCCAAATACAGGCACAGTCTTTCTAATGGATAGGCCGTAAGTCACAGTCCAGCCAGATTAACAACAAACACATTCTGTTAGAGAATCATTGCTTTTTATATTATTTCTATGTTGCAATTCTAAAACAAAGGCTAGATTTTTGCAAACATTTCAGAAAGAATTACGACGGACATGAGAGATTTATTTATCGAGTTAAAATCTTAAAGAATAACCTAAAATAAAGTCTTTTCTGAGTGTGAGCTGGTGTTTCAGCTCTACGGGGTCAGCACTAAGGCCTCCAGGTTGTTGTTGAATATAATCCTGCCGTCCACCTCTCGGCTGCACTCGGGGTGTTTGAGGAGCTCCAGCACTCCGGCCTTCAGCTCCGGAGAAGCGTTCTTACTGAACTCCAGGACCTCGGTCAGAAAGTCCAGCAGCAGCTCTCCTTTCTCATCTCCAGCTGTGAAACACTCGGTGATGTCCATCTGAGACGGGAGAGTGTGGCTCTGGTAGGGGATTCCTTTAGCGTCCAGGAAGTTCCTGACGTCTCCGCTCGTGACGCACTGACTGATGTCGCTCATGCACAGCTGAGCTCGGTAGGTTCTCCATAACCTGCCCCAGCCGCTCTGTCCTGCAGGGGGTGCACTGAGTTAACAAAGATTAGACAGCACATTGCTGTTTATAAAACTACCTCTTTGAGTCAACCTCACCATTTCATCTCATTAATAAGTGATGATCGAGTCCGTTAGATGATGGATAGCCATTCCTGTAGACATCTTTATTAAGCTAATCAATGCTAAAGCTATAAAGCTATATGTCTACAATTATAAATAAATAAAAATATAATGGGCTTGTTGAAACAATAAAACTGCAGGATCAGCAGGAACAGGATTATAAAGTCTGTGAGTTGAGACAGCAATAGCTAATGTGAAGTTGTGGAAAGGGGGTGTGGCTTCCAGTTAAAAACACCTTCGTAGCTTCGTGTCGTTCATCTTAATTATTTTTTAATGATTTGTCGCATAATTTAGCATGCTAACACTAACACAAGCTACAAGGCTAACGAGAGAAATCTACAGAAAGGTAGCAACTAAGTGTCACTGCTAAAACTGGACAGATAGCTAGTCAAAAATGTTTTTTCTAATTTTCTAGCTTTAGCTAACATGAGATTGCAGAAGGGGGCAGGTCTTCCGGTTAAAAACACCTTTGTAGCTTCGTGTTAGTCATTTAAATTATTTTTTTGAATGAGGTTGGTGAGTCGAACATTGTTCGTGATCACACTCTCCGGTGTTTATAATCATTTATAATCACACTCTCTGGTGTTTATAATCATTTATAATCACACTCTCTGTTGTTTATAATCATTTATAATCACACTCTCCGGTGTTTATAATCATTTATAATCACACTCTCCGGTGTTTATAATCATTTATAATCACACTCTCCGGTGTTTATAATCATTTATAATCACACTCTCTGGTGTTTTTTTTAACCCCATTTATAATCACACTCTCCTGGTGTTTATAATCATTTATAATCACACTCTCCAGTGTTTATAATCATTTATAATCACACTCTCCGTTGTTTATAATCATTTATAATCACTTATAATCACACTCTCTGGTGTTTATAATCATTTATAATCACACTCTCCGGTGTTTATAACCATTTATAATCACACTCTCTGGTGTTTATAACCATTTATAATCACACTCTCCAGTGTCACCCAAATGAGGATGGGTTCCCTTTTGAGTCTGGTTCCTCTCCAGGTTTCTTCCTCTTTTCATCTAAAGGAGTTTTCCCTTGCTAGAGTCGCTTCAGGCTTGCTCACTACGGATGATTTGTCTAACATCTAGGACTTTTGTACTGTTTCTTATGTTCTGTAAAGCTGCTTTGAGACAATGTCCATTGTTAAAAGCGCTATACAAATAAAATTTAATTGAATTGAAAGTCTAAAGTGCGCCATTGTGTAAGAGCTGAAACAAGAAATCATGAACAGAAAGTCACTGAAGGTTTGTTTGTTTAAAAAAACCAGACAATTCTCAGCTCTTCATTCCTTCACTCTAACACGTCAGATTGATCTGATGCTTATTAAACAATTACCATTTAGTTAATTAGACAATGAAGAGGCACATATGGGCAGATCATGCATGGCTGGACCTGCAAGACTGCAGCTGGGAAACATTGCTGTCTCTCCAGTTTAGCGTTGTTATATCATTATGAATGAAAAAACAAATGATCTCTAATGTGGTGCCATTACTTTAAATCATAATCAGACAGTTACACCACCAGAGACAGATTTCTGTAAAAGATTATTTTCCAAGATGGCGTCCGCATCATTAATCACACCAGCATCTATCAATTAATTCATTAAATCTTTTTTTTTTTTCTCGGTAAATATCATTTCACTGGAAGACTGAAAGGCGTAACTCCAGTGACGCCGACATGATCCACAATAATTAAACTAGTTAACACCAGCGATAACAAATGCAGGGATCTTGGTTCTTTTTAAATTGTTCATATTATTAAAAATTATTATATACTGCTAATTTACATATTGTACACACTTCTGTCACACTTATGTTTAAATTATGTCATTAAAATAATAAGAAATGTTAAAATATCTGCAAAAGCCTCTAAAGTCATAAAGCTTGCTTGAGTACAAAATAATTTATTTAAAAAAAATCCTAATATTGTGTAAAAATCTTTGTAGAATAATGTGTGCTATTAGCACTATCTGCTAAAAATAATTTATAGAACAGATTTATCACCATATTCTGAAACTGACTCAACTGAGATCGATTTATTTTACACTTAGAATAATGATTCTTCACTGAAATAATGAGGAAAAACTCATTACAGCATGACATAAGATGAGACATAAGATGACCTGAAAGTGAGGCTGAGGAACGATTAGAAATCCAGTAAAACAGGAAATGCTTTAAAAGCAGCAGCATTTATCAAATTATTTCCATACACTGAGTCGTAATCTTCAACACAAATTTCTTAGCTAAAATAATCAAACCTGAGGGAAATTTGGTGACCTGCGTGATGACAGCAAACCTGAGAGGACGTGTAAGGCAGCTGTGGTTATAATCTAGCATGCTAGCACTAACACCGGCACTAACACTAATGTAACAGCTTAAATCACGCTCAAATACTCAGTTCTACTAATGCTACTTAGTTAACATGAGAAAAAGTCACTAGCAAAGCTCTAATTCTTTATAATCTTCCAGGCAACATTAGACAGCTAGTTAGCATGACAGGATTCCTGACAGGATTTCTGTGAGCAGTTGATTGTTAACGTAATCATTTAGCTTTTCATCCACAGGCGTTAAGGCTAATGGTTTAGCATAAAACATTTCTTTGGCTGTTTAAAAGCCGTGTAGTGGCTTTTCTCTGTTTTAGAGTTATGGGTCAATCACCAAGAACTCCATGTTGTTGTTGAACATGACTCTGCCGTCCACCTCTCGGCTGCACTCGGGCTGTTTGAGGAGCTCCAGCACTCCGGAATTCAGCTCTGGATAAGCGTTCTTAGTGAACTCCAGGACCTCCGTCAGGAAGTCCAACATCAGCTCTCCTTTCTCATCTTCAGCTGTGAAACACTCGGTGATGTCCATACTGGACGCAAAAACATGGCTCTCGTAATGGATTCCTTTAGCATCTAAGAAGCTCTTGATATCTGCGGTCGTGACACAGCGGCTGTGCACCTGATCTCGGTACCTTCTCCATAACCCGCCCCACCCACTGTCTCCTGCAGGAGGTGCAATCAGTTAGCCAGCTAGCGCCGCAATAACCGCTAACTGCAATTCACCTTATGAATGAGTTAATACCAAATCTCCATCTGTGTGTGTGTGTGTGTGTGTGTGTGTGTGTGTGTGTGTGTGGTGTGTTTACCTGAGACCAGGATGACGAGGAGTTTGCCATTTTTGTGCAGTAAGCTCCTGAAGAAGGAAACCGTGGCCTCGGGATCGTTCACATAGTACAGCATCTGAGGAGCCAGGCGAATGTGGAAACACGTTTACATTTATTATAAATAAAAAATAATTTGATCATTAGGTATAAAAAAATAGCTGTAGAAATAAAACTCTCCCCAGTTCCTCATTAACATTTATGACCAAATAAATAATAACAAATAAAAGAACACCGAGCTGATAAGAAAGCAGTGAGCTATAATAAAATTATTTTATTTAAATAAACTTTAGATGTTTTTTATAATAAACCCCCGCGTATGCAGCAGTGAGTTTATTCACCAACCTGAATCATGTGGATGAAGTCCAGCTTCCGGTCAGTGTTCCTCTGCTTCCAGTCACTCTCGAACTCGATTGCCGTCATCTTATTAAACCTGAAGGAGATGTGATCGAGGCCCAGCGTCTTCGCTACTAAAACTGCACACGGTTAATATAAAAGTACAGCAGAAAGCGTGCGGTCAGCCTACAGGCTACAATCCAAACCCTATATACCCTACACCCTACATCCTAAACCATGCACTCTAAACCCTAAACTCTATAATATACACCCTGAACTCTATACACTAAACCCTACAGCATACACCCTAAACCCTACACTTTACATCCTAAACTCTATAAAGACACACCCTAAACCCTACAGTATGCACTTAAAACTCTATACCCTACAGCACACACCCTACACCTTATATACCCTTTAGCATAGCCCTGATGCCATATACCCTAAAACCCTGCAGCATTCACCCTGCCCCCTAAGTCATACACACTACACCCTATAGCATTCTCCCTAACCCATACACAGGCTCTACAATCCTGTCCACCTGTAAATGTTAATGCTGAATGAGACTGACCTCATGAGTTACTCATGAGCCTCAGCGTTACAGAGATCCAGAATAAAGAGCAGATGTGTGAGTGTGTAACCTTTATATTTATACAGCATGTCCCCGCTGGGTTCCACCACATCGTTCTCCACTCGAGCCTCGGGATGTTTAGCGTGCAGCTGGGTGAGGATTTCCAGATCAATCTCGCCTGCAGACAGTGTGTGTGTGTGTGTGTCACATGGTTATACAGTGATAGAACTGTATTAATAATAATAATAATAATAATGTTATATAATAATAAAAGATTTATACCTGCTCCACTTCCCACTCCCATCACATTCAGAGTGGATTTTCCTACTCCAACACTGAGAGAGAGAGAGAGAGGGGAAAGAGAGAGAGAGAGAGAGAGTGTGAGGGAGAGAGAGAGAGAGAGAGAGAGTGTGAGGGAGAGAGAGAGAATAATACATTTAATTTTCATTTAATTTTTTAAAGTTACAGCTTTATATCTGTCTGTTAAAAAGCACTCACACTGGAGACTCCTTCCAAAAAAATGTAAATAATTTTAAATAATTTTTCCTCCAAGAAACGTTGTAGAAATCCAAATCAACTTTAATTTATTTAATTAATTTTATTCATTTATTTCAGCTGTAAAAGTCCCTGTGCATGAGCTGTTACTATGGAAACAATCATTTATTAGCTAGAAGTGAGTTCACTAGTTTAGAGTTTCTCAAGCTGAATTGTGCTGAGGTCATGCAAAAAAAACACACACTCACATGCAACACAAGACACACACATACACACACACACACACACACACACACACACACACACACACACAAGTTAATAAAAGATCACTTTAGGAAGTTTATAAGGAACATAATGAGGCTAAAAGTTCAGAAGTTGCTGAATGTTGCAAGTGTGTGTGTGTGTGTGTGTGTGTGTGAGTGTCACACTTACGTGGCCAGGATGTTTGGAAGTGTGTTATGGATGAAGTCTCTCATACACTGGTGTTCAGATGAGCGTTCCAGAAACAGCTCAAAAGCCTTCAGGTATCTGGAGTAATCCTCCACCAGACTCCTGTTTGGAGCGGCCATCTTCCTCTTCAACACCCACACACACACACCCACACACACACACACACACACACACACACACAGACCTGTTCATTTATGCAGTTATTCAATCAGCCAATCTCATGGCTGCAGGACAATGGGAAGGCATGAATGAAGGCAAGTCTGAACTAAAACCATCCAGTGAGCTAAAGATCTGCAGACTGAAACATCTGGAAGATCAGAGGAGAATGATCGGAGCAGTCTGAGCTGACAGAAAGTCTATAGTAACTCAAATAATCACTCTTTACCACTGTGATGAGCAGAAAAGCATCTCAGAACACACAACACACCAAACCTCCACACTGATGAGCTACAACATCTGAAGAGCACATCAGGTTCCTCTCCTGCAGGAACCAAGGACAGGAATCTGAGGACATCATGAATACAGACTAACCCACACTGCATAATATATCATGTAGGTCCTTCTTGTGCTAACAAAACATCTCTGTTCCATCAAGGCATGGACTTCACCAGACCTCTGAAGGTGTGCTGTGGAATCTGACACCAAGATGTTAGCAGAAGATCCTGTAAGCTGTGAGGTGAATCCTCCATGGATCAGACTTGTTTGTCCAGCACACCCACAGAAGCTGGATCAGATTGAGATCGGGGGAATCTGAAGGCAACATCTGGAGCTCTTTGTCATGTTCCTCAAACTGTTCCTGAAGCATGTGTGCAGTGTGTCAGGGAGCATCATCCTGCTGAAAGAGGACACTGACATTAGGGAACACTGTCACCATGAAGAGGTGATCAGACTGATCAGAGCAGACCACTGCTTCTTCCACTGCTGGTCCAGTTCTGATGCTCAGGTGTCCACTGTAGGAGGTGGTGTCCAGGAGTCAGCATGGTCACTCCGACGCTCTGCAGCTCCATACGCAGCGAGCCGTGATGCTCCAGTCACTTCTTCAGCAGTTTGCTATAGAAGTTCTTCAGAAGGTCTAGCCTTCACTCCTCACACACATCACGGAGTCCTGTGTGTCCATGACCGTGTCCATGACCGCTTCTTCTTCCTTGGTAGGTACTGACCACTGCATACCGCTGAACACCACATGAGAGACGTTCTGACCCAGTTGTCCAGACAGTTGTCCTTCTCCAGCTACAGACATGACTGTTACCCCACTTCATATCTCCGATCATCACCTGGTATCCTTCTCTATCACTCTCCCTGTTCTGCCTAAACGAAACCCCCCAGCACCTCTCTCTCACCCGCCGAAACCTCCACTCTATCTCTCCTTCCTCTGTAGCTTCCTGCACTCTTTCATCACTTCCTGACCATGAATCCTTCTCCTCCCTTCCCCTGGACTCAGCTACTGACACTCTGCTTTCCTCCCTTTCCTCAACCATGGACTTTCTCTGCCCTTTGTCTACTTTACGCAGGAAGAATTCTTCTCCTGCTCCTTGGTTGTCAGACGTGCTTCGCAACAATCGGAGAGAACTACGATCAGCAGAGAGGAAGTGGAAGAAATCTAAACTCGACACAGACCTCACCTCTTATTGCACGCTCCTGTCCAAATTCTCCTTGGACGTGACTTCTGCCAAGACCCCTTCTACAAGGAAAATCTTGAAACTTCTGCACAAGATCCCCGAAAGCTCCACAACATCTTCTCGTCACTACTCAACCCTCCGCCTCCACCTTCTCCATCCTCCCTGACCGCCGAAGATTTTGCCTCTTTTTACACAGAGAAGATTGAGAGGATCTCCCAGACCTTCACGTCTCCCCCAACTTCACCTACATCACACAATCAGCACTCCACTACTCCTTCACTGACGCAGCTCTCAACTGTAGCAGCAGAAGAGGTTTTGCAAATTACCCGGTCCTGCAATCCTACCACCTGCCCACTGGATCCAATCCCTTCAGCTATGCTCCAGACCATCTCACCTGACCTCCTACCCTTTATCACCACAGTCATCAAGGATCCTTAACGTCTGGTCACGTTCCAACTGCCTTTAAGAAAGCCAGGGTCATCCCCATCCTGAAGAAACCTGCTCTGGATCCCTCAGACATCAGCAACTACAGACCGGTATCACATCTCTAAATTCCTTTAAAAAATTCTTGAACGTGTTGTTTGTAATCAGCTGTCTGACTATCTCATGCAGAATAACCTCCATGACCCCAACCAGTCTGGCTTCAAAGCAGCACATTCCACTGAGACTGCACTTTTGCCAGTCACTGAGACACTACATGCTGCTAGATCAGCCAAACTGTCATCGGTCCTCATCCTCCTCGACCTGTCTGCAGCATTTGACACAGTAAACCACAAGACCCTCTTTTCCACCCTCAGGAGTCTTGGAATTTGTGGAACAGCATGGGAATGGTTTGCTTCCTACCTGGATGGTCGCTCATATCAGGTAACATGGAAGGGATTGACATCTGCTCCACGCAGACTCTCTACTGGTGTCCCGCAAGGCTCAGTGCTTGGTCCTCTCCTTTTCTCCCCCTATACTCACTCTCTTGGCAAAGTTATATCCTCACATGGATTTTCATACCACTGCTATGCTGATGACACACAACTTATCTTCTCCTTCCCTCCCTCAGATACCACGGCTTCTGCTCGGATCTCGGCGTGTCTGGCGGACATTTCATCTTGGATGACTGCCCCTCAGCTGAAACTCAATCCCAGCAAAACCGAGCTGCTGATAATTCCAGGTGATCCATCCCCAGCCCAAGACCTCGCGATATCTCTGAGCAACTCCATGATTTCCCCTACAGCCTCTGCTCGCAACCTTGGGGTAACCATGGACAATCAACTATCCTTTTCTTCCCATGTCACTAATGTGACACGCTCATGTCGGTTTCTTCTGTACAACATCAGAAAGGGTTCGGCCATTTCTATCCACACAGGCTACTCAGGTGCTTGTTCAATCTCTGGTCATCTCGAGATTGGACTACTGCAACTCTCTTCTGGCAGGTCTACCTCTGAAAGCAATTCGCCCACTGCAAATGATCCAAAATGCAGCTGCACGACTTGTTTTCAACCTGCCCAAGTTCTCCCCCACCACCCCACTGCTGCGTTCCCTCCACTGGCTTCCGGTAGCTTCACGCATCAGATTCAAAACACTAATGCTTGCCTACAAAGCCAAGAATGGACCAGCGCCATCTTACCTCAAAGCTCTCGTCACTCCTCACACTGCACCTCGCTCACTCAGATCCACTAGCACTGCTCGACTGGTCCCACCATCTCTCAGGGAAAAAGGTAGGTATACATCTAGACTCTTCTCTGTTCTGGCACCGAGGCGGTGGAACGAACTTCCCCTATGTATCCGTACGGCCGAGTCTCTGACCGTCTTCAAACGGCAACTGAAGACTTACCTCTTCCTGAAGTACTTACACTAGCTCTTATTTTTCCAGTTTACGTAATATGTTGCAAAAAAAAAAAAAAAAAAAAAAAAAAAAAAACTCAGTGTTAGGCTAATGGTATCCCAAGTTTGTGTCTTATTGAACCCGTGTTAATGTATTCAGTGACTGAGAACTAAAGCACTTTTGTACGTCGCTCTGGATAAGAGCGTCTGCCAAATGCCAGAAATGTAAATGTAAATGTACACAATCACAATGTGGCTCTGGTCAAAGTCTCACCCATTTCTCCTGCTTCTAACATTCTCTCTCTCTCTCCTCTCACACACACACACACACACACACCGCGCACAAAACACTGTTTCCGCGCGCGTGTAAGGAGCCTGAGCATGCACCGAGCACGCTCGAACTGACAAACGAATGGATGAATAAATAAATAAATAAATAAATAAATAAATAAATAAATAAATCAATCGGGGCTCACTGTTCACCTTTTATTCGGCTTTAGGTTTTTCCTCTTCCCCCGTGCGGCTGCTCCTGATCTTCAGCTCTTCTCTCTGTCTGTGATCTTCAAGCCACATCCCTGAACACTTTCACTGCTGGGGTGTGTTTCAATCCACACGTCACACACCCTTGATGACTAACCCACGTTGGTGTCTGCCGCCATTTTGAGTGCTGACGTGAAGAATGAAGAAAAATCAGATCTTATTTAATCTAAAATAAAAAATATGATACAGTAATACTAGTACAGAGTTTGTTTACGGTGTTATTTGTTTAATGAAAGCTATCACAAGCAGATTTGATTAATATCCTGTTCATTTTACAGCCTTTTCATTAAAGATGTCTACAGCTGCAGTGTTTTAGTGTTTTGTTTGCTGGTCTTTTTTTTTTTTTTTTTTTTTTTTTGCAGAACCTCTGGACATCATGTCAAACAGGTTCAGTAACAACTGTGGTTGATGTTTCCTCAGAGTTTCTTTCAGCTCACGCACACCAGAGCATCAACGATCTCTTTTGTACCCTGTAGATGCTCTGAATCTGAGCAGTTGAGGGTCAAGCAGGGGCAGCTTGTGCACTGGGGCAACGTTGTGCACTGGTGTGCAGTCATGTTGGAAAAGGAAGGGGTCATCCCCAAACTGTTTCCACAAAGCATGTAATGGGCCGAGCCCAACCCCTGAAAAACAACACCTGAATTCAATGATTTGGAAG
>JAUCMX010000006.1:2074071-2091571 GCA_033459395.1 Hemibagrus guttatus | reverse complement strand
CCTGCCTTGATGCCCAATGACGCCTGAGATACAGGCTCCCCGTGACCCGAGAATAGATCGAATAAGCGGTAGACAATGAATTATTTATTTATTTAAAATATAGATATAGTTTTGGGTTGTTGTTTTTTGTTGACAAAATTAGGAGGAAACTACCTAAGTAACTAACTAACTAACACACTACTAACTAAACAACCAAAGAAAGAAACAAATAAAAAATAACAGTATCAAGAAGGCCTGGATGCACCAAGTGTTCTATAAGGGGAGAAAATCCTATAGAATTTAACTTAATCTCTCATCGTCGTTGTAGAAAGTTTCAGAATTGCACTTTTACAGTAAAAAAAGAGTGTTTTTCCATTTTTTACACTATTAAGACCAAAAACAGAAAAATTCCCAGCTTGTCATGTTCCTGAGAAACCGCGAATAAGTATCTAAAGCATCTAAAGTCTTATTCTAAAGCGAATAAGATCCAAATCAATAACTACACATTTTAAACGGAATGTCACAGATATGAATCAGCTGTTGCTATGGAAACGATAACGTGTATATCGGAGCTAGCGCATTAATCTAAACCTGCGCTACAGTCAGAGCTGCTGTTCTAGAGAATTAATCAACACCTTCTGACCAATCAGAGCGCAGAACTCAGCAGCACTGGGGGATAATTCAGTTTAATAAATTGAGTTTGAAATTTTAATCTTAACTAGTTTCACCAAAAGGCTGAAGCCTCAGACGGATCCATCTTCAATGTGTGTTCATTTATCCTCCAGTTTCCGCCGGATATTTACGGAGCAGCTTCCCGCTCGACTTCCCGCCTCTCAGAGTGCATTAAACTTTGTTAAAGTGATTTGTCAGGTGGTGAAAGATAAATCATAATTAGACCCGGAACGAGGCTCAGCATCTCCGATCCATCCATGTGCAAACCTGCAGGAGTGTGTAATGACTTTAACAGATAAATTAGACATGACACCATCACACTGTTCGTTCTCAGCTTGCTGAGGCGTCGATGACAAAATCACTTAAATTCCGCTGATCCTCAAACTAAAATGACGTTCTTAATGAAAGGAATTGGATTAAACAGAGCCTCAGTCATTCTGCCCGGCTGCAGAGGATTTAAAGAGCCAGGTGGATCTGCTCCTGGGAGAAAGCAGGGAAGTGCATTAAGGAAAAAACGGAGGGGCAAAATGACACAGAAATCAGATTTCCATCTTTGGTGCCAGACGTTTGGAAGTGTGTTACAGTTCACCCACAGAGCTGAGGGTTTAGGCATAAACAGTCCGGGAGGTGAAGCCTTTTAATAAATTCACTGACAAAGTGATGATGGTGATGATGATGTGCCTGGAGCCTTCATCAGCACTTCTCAAGGTCCAGTTCTAACTTATGAACTTCTGCTATATTCGCATTTCCAGGTGAAAAGTACTCGCTAACGGTATAAAGGATGTCCCCTGGATGGTTCCACACCACTTACATGCTGAAGATAAAAGGTTTTTGATCAGGATGTACAGTTCTATGAAGTTCTGTCCACATCCATTGCACAGAAAATTCTTCAGGAAGCCTTTTGTATTATTATTATTATTATTATTATTATTATTATTATTATTATTGCCCCACAGTGGAATTCTTTGCATATCCCATCTTAGGAAGTTGTGGTCAGAGCTCAGGGTCAGTCGTGATACATCACCCCTGGAGAGAGCAGAGAGGGTTAAGAACCCAACAGCAGTACTGGGGCTCGAACCTTGATCATCTGACCAACAACCCAGAGCCTTAACCACTGCTCATTTCTGGCACCACGGAAGAAAAAAACGGGTTCCTTTAGGCACCATTTCCCGGAAGGTTCTTTGTGGAACCAAAAATTCCTAGTTCTTCTATGGCATCCTCTATGGAAAGACTATTTGCATATCAATATGTAGATTTATTATCTTGTAGAGGTTTCAGTATCTTAGTTCCACTCTGAGGGAACCCGGGACTGGTTCTAGGCTTGATTGAGGGCGGAGCTTATAATCCCATAATGCTTTAACATTTAACTCTACAGAATAATCCACTCAGATGTCTCTGAGTCTTGGGGGAAAAAACATCTAGTTTCATCTAACACCATTAAGAGTTCAATTTATAGAATGGAAACGGTGAAGGTTCTATGTAGAACCTGACTGATAGATTTTTCCTATTTCTTATACTTCTTGTCATATTAGAAGAGAGATATCATCTTCTGTTATCATGTCTTCTGTACTCATCATTAATAAATGAGGAATGCTGTTAGATACAGTAACACAAACTGCTGATTAAAATCCTGGAGGTTTTTTTAAACAACTTAAATGATGTAGAGATGATCTATCTATCTAACTAACTATCAGTTCTGTCTGGAATCAACCAGATTGTGTTAATGTCCCAATTTATTACTAAACTGCTTTAAATGTCTTTTTAAATGTCTTTCCCTCCACCCGCAGGGACTTGCTGATTATTACTTAGTGTTATTATATGTGCAAATTTTCAAGTCTCGCTTCATTCAGCATGCAGCCGAGTGCCATTACTTTTCTTTTCCCTCAGGCTTGTTTGTGGAGCTGATATATATATATATGTAAAAAAAAAAAAAAAAAAAAGTTATCTTAGTGAAACAGCTCGTCATATCTGACAATTGTTTAGCTCCTTCAGAGACGTTATATACGGTTTCTATAGCAACGGCTCTATCTGTTGAATACAGGCATATTGAGGACGTTCTGTTCAGACGGATCTCGGTTAAGACTTTAGATGATTGAACATCTGCTAACATTTTAGTCTAATGTTAGCTCATGTTAGTTTCTTAAAAGATAAGAATAAAAGTGAAATCTTCACCAGTAAATGTAAATGATGTGCTGAATTTATATATATATATATATATATATATATATATATATATATATATATATAGAGAGAGAGAGAGAGAGAGAGAGAGAGAGAGAGAGAGAGAGAGAATATATATATATTATATATATAGGGGCCCAAAAAGTGTATACACAAACTTTATTATGAAAAATTATTTAATTAAAACTGAATTCTGGAGAAATGTGTAGACAGATTGATAGATATACTTTATTGTAGTATTATGTTTCCTCTAAAGATGTCAATAGAACCTCGGCATACGAATGCCCTCCTTTATGAATTTTCACCTTAAGAAGAAATTTGCATCATCATTCAAAACATTTTGGGCATATGAACGAACCGAACTGAACGCCGGCTAAGTTGCACGTACATCTGAGAGCCTTTCAAAACTTGTTAGCGTCAGTGGAAAGCCAAGCGAAGCTAGTTTATGAATTTGTTTTCAGTCAGTGAAATCTGTGTGAAAGAGTCAACCCACGATACCAACGTTGCCTTCAGCATGCGTTCAAAAGCTAGGTGATTTTTCAGGCATTTTTTTGGTGACAGATCGGTGGCGTGGGTGGTCCGTTCTATTTTTAGCCCAAGCTTGGTGGCACAACTCCCTGTGAGGAGCCTCGATATGGAATGCTTGGCTTGGGTAAGTTCTTTGTAAGCAGACGTACAGTTTACATATGCTTCTTATTGGGAATATTGGTCATATTTTTGGGCGGCTGGAATGGATTATCTGCATTCACATTATTTCTCATAAACTCACTCGTAAACTCGCTTCGCTTGGCTTTCCACTGACGCTAACATGTTTTGAATGGCTCCCAGACATACACGCAACTTAGCCGGCATTCGGTTCATTCATATGCCCATGCAAATTTCTTGCAAAATTTAAGTTCTTATGGCAAAAATTCGTAAGTGAGGACATTCGTATGCTGAGATTCCACTGTACTTTCCATGTTGAAGTAGGAATACATTTTTTAGGCCCTTCCTCATATATATATATATATAGACAGTACAGACTTTATAACATGTAGACTATTTCCTGTCCCATTGCACTGATCATTTCTTCTCTACAGAATCTTTGGCAATGGCAGACATGCTGCTCCTCAGACCTCTGACTCATCAGTGATGCAGTTAAAAAGAGATATTGGATTGAAATCAGTGCATATCAGAATATTTTCCACAATCGCATCAGCAGAGCGTCGTCGCTGCCAGCTTGGCCAGATGATGGTGTAGACGTCGTGCCAGACAATCTGTAGCTTCCTCCATGGGATTTATTGGACATCAGAGGTCCAAGCTGCTCTAACACATGGCACACGCCGTCAAACAGGATGCACGCTATCAAAAAGAGACGCCATGTACAGCAAGAGCAGCACTCCAGAGGATTTTGCAAGAAAATCTCCGCTGTTCTGCTGCTGTCTGACTGCATGCTTGCTGATTCTGTCCTGAATACTGATCCTGAGTATGTGCAGCTAGATGGCATGAGTGCTGCGCTAGGATTCTTCCCTAACAATAATCAGTGAACACATCCGCTAGACTCAAACTCCGCTAGACTGATTTACAAATAAACACCTGGGATGTTATTGTAATTAAACAGAACATACAATAAAAAGAAAAGTAGCTTCCTGTATAAAGTTGAAAGCACGTGCGATTTTCCTCCTCACCACTTCAAAATAAAGGTTTACTTCCAAATAAAGAAAAAAGAAACAGGAAATAACAACATAATGATCTTGTATTTCTGATTATAAATCAAATATTAGATTATTAATCCTATAGATTTTTTTTTACTCCTTTTTTTTTTATCAAACTTTTTATTTTTTATTAAACCAAAACATTTTGTTTATTTCAAGCATTTATTTCTAGAAAGAATTGAAATGATCTTCCAGTAGAAAAAGACAAGTTTAATCATAAAATCAGTAAAAATACTTGAATGCTCTAAACTCTGGTGCTTAGTAATTTCATCTGTTTATAATCATCAGATATTTTATATCTTTAGTAAAGATATCCTAACATGTGCTGTATTAAAAAACATAAAAATAAAGATCCTATCAGGAGCTCGGGCTTCAGGATAAACAAATCATTTTTGCTGAATCCAAATCATCCTTTAAATTAATGAGAAGCTAGCGATAATATAACAGTGTCTTTGAGTTCGCTGCCTAGTGACCTATTAGCTCCTCAGGAGCTCTTGTTTGCACAATCCCACGTGAATATAAACTGTTAAAGAAAGGACATTATTTACAGTTACACCATTTCCTGTCCAAATGAGGATGAGGTTCTCTTCTGAGCCTGGTTCCTCTCAAGGTTTCTTCCTCATATCATCTCAGGGAGTTTTTCCTCACCACCGTCACCTCGGGCTTCTCATTAGGGATAAATATTAGGGATAAATAATAACTTTAAACTTTATCATGTTTCTGTAAAGCTGCTTTGAGACAACATCCACAGTTAAATAAATTATGAAAAATAATGACACCATCTATAGGAAAAACACGTGTTAAAGTCACCTTCTATTCCTCTGATCTAATTATTACTCTGTGTAATGTAATGACCACGCCCACTCTTTGCCACCGAGTATCACAATTTATTAGCATTTTTCATTCAAGTCTTCAAGTACACACAGTTGGAACAGAAAGTACAATGAAAAAACAAAACAAAAAAACTTCAGTCTGTCTTCAAACTTCAACTTGCAGTCTGTCGGTTTCTGTGTAGAAGATATTTAACACTACAGGTGAAAGGTCGTGTAAACAACTTCATTCATCAGGTCAGTGGACAGAAGAGCGTGGAGTCTGCAGAGACTCACACCCAGAGACACTTCAGATAAAAAAAACAAAAAACGCAGATGAAAATAAAAGACCGAAACTATGAGAAGTGCAAGGCCACTTTTGGAATAATTCATGACATCAGACCAAAACTTAATCAAGCATGCACACTTTACAACTCACAGGGTGCCAAAATATATATATTTATAAGTGTATATGTATATGTATATATATCACCAGATATATTAAATCAGCTGGGCTCAAATCCACAGGGAAATGTCCTTACATGATTAAAGGCTGTACAGATTTCTGAGGTACTTTCAGTGACAGGAAGTCCGGGGGGTGTGGCTTGTATTCTCAACAGCTGTATACATAAGCCACACCCCCTCAACTCCACCAGCTGGAAACAAAATTAATGAAATGTTTAAGACAGCGTTCTTTCATCGGTGGAGCGTTAGCATTTGGACAGTAATAATAATAGTAATAATAATAATAATGATAATAATAATTAAAGGCAGGCAAAATTCTAAGAAGGAGGTGGATGGATTTGGTTTGATTTCGTACAAATTCTCGAATAAACGCGAGCTGATGTTCACCGTGCCTCTCCTTGGAGTGGGACTCGAGTCAGAGGAAGTGGAATGATCCTACACACTCAAGGTCATGCTGCGGTATCAGACGCCTGATATAGTTCTAGTATTTTTGTAAGTGTTACTAATGATTATTAGTATTTTATCTGTTAGGTTTCTGTGTGGTTCTTCGAAACAGTATAAAAATGAAACTTGCTACGTTTCAGACTCACGCTTCACTGTGGAAAGAGCTGAGATCTGCAGCCACGCTGTTCACCTGTGAGATCACCTGCAGCCTCATCTGCAGCCTCACCTGTGAGATCACCTGCGAGATCACCTACAGCCTCACTGGAGAGTTCACCTGCAGTCTCACCTTTGAGATCGCCTTGCAGCTTCACCTGCAAGATTTCCCCTTTTGAAAAACCCCAATCACCTGCAGCCTCACCTGCAAGATCATCTACATTCTCACCTGTGAGATCACCTTTTTGCAGCCCCTCACCCCTGCACCCTACACTGTTCACCTGCCACAGGATCCTGTGAGACGCTCCGATTAACACATGTGGTGTGTGTTCAGGTATCTGCTCATCACCACATGCTCTTGCTATGATACTCAACATAACGTTTATGAGCAGAGAGAAACGTACCCTCTGTTGGAAAAAAAAAGCATAATAATAAGAATAATGATCAAAAATACATTTTAAGTTCAATTATATATAATTACAAGGAAAAAAAAAAATTATAATAATAATAATAAGAAGAAGAATGAGAATGAGAAGAAGAAAACAAAGAACAAGAATAAATAATTAAATAAACAAACAAACAAATAAATAAATAAATAAGTATTTGCTTTATTAAGATTTGATAATGCTTTAAATGTTAAAGGTGTAATGTTTTATGCTGTATGTTGGAAAATGGAAAATAAAAGATGTTGGAATGATAAATGTAATAAAATACATGCTAATTCTTAAAAATTAGCATTTCTTGGAAGCTAGCACATCATCACATGTTAGAGAGAAGGATTTCCTGCTAGTGGGTGAGCTCCAGTCCATTAATAACCGGTAGTCAGGTGCTGATTTGTTCTGTCTAACAGCAGCACAGGTTTATATCAACAAGCTCGCTATGATATGTGATGGTTTCTATAGCAACAGCTCATTCACAGGGACGTGTACGACGACGCTCCATTTTGAAGGGATTAAATCGGCGTGTAGCTGTTTTCTGTAAGGAGATGTATATTTAACATGAATGGAAGGAGTCTCCAGTGTCAGAGGAAACTTTTAAACTCTTCACAGCTGCGATAACGGGAGTGAGACCAGGAACTAATGAACACTAAATGTAACTAGAAATGGATAAAAATAATAAGGAGTCTTTGTTTAATTGGTAGGTTGCTGTGTGCTAAGAGAAATAAAACACTTCAGGATGTTACAGGAAAATAATCACAACATTAGACACCTTTACCTTTAATATTCGGTGGAGATTTCCGCCATGTCTTAGAGACTCAATCCCTATCTGATCCGCCAATCAGTATGAGATTCGGATTTGAGCCAAGTGCTTGTTGCCATGATTTCACTGCTAGCGTTGACCATCTTCACTCACGCTATTCCATCAGACATTACTGAGAAGACTTTTTAGATCATATGCTAGCTACTTCTCATTGTTTGGATCTTACGGAGGATTAGCATTAGCTAGCTAATTGGGTTGTTGTGTTAATACCGAGTCTCCAATGTTTACACCGGAACGATTCATTTATAGGTCAAGGTTCATCTAGATGAAGCTAAAGTGTATTTCACGCCACTTTCTTCTGGGAGAATTTCATTTGCTTTTGATCCGATGATTGGTCAAACAAACAAACAAGCAAATAATTAAAAAATAAATAAAGCCTTTTAAAATATACATAATAGGATATAAAACTACATAGCAAAACAACAAAAAAGCACGGAACAGTGATAGATTAAAAGAGAAAAGAAAAATCTCCAGGTCGGCATGGCGACAGGTCAACAATCAGGTAATCCATAAATTTTGGCACCTCTGCTCTTTTTAAAAATATCTGAGAGGAAATTAAAAGTGTTTGATCATAATTAGGAGGCGGCTCTGCAGGGACGTACGCACTGATACGAAACGTAACAGTCGACTGCATTGCACTGTTACATAAAAAAGTTAATGCAAAACTTGAAACGAATATTTATGCTTAATAAAAGCTAAATCTGACGTCTGAAAAACTAGCAGTAAATCTAATACATTCTTCTCTCTGAGGCAGAGCGGTTCATAAAGCAGAACAAACCTGAACTTCGATTTTATTTGAGTGTCTGCTCCTCTAGCTGATGGTGACGACTTTATGCTTTGCTGACTTTATAACTTATAATCGAATTTAAAATCAGCTGCTTAAACGTCTTTATCTCACTTTTAAATCCAGTGCAGTTACAAATAAAATGCAAAACAAATATTTGAGCATGAATTTAAAACAAAACGAACGTATAAAGCGTTAAGACGAGTAAAAACCAGAGAAACAAGTGGACACAGAGCAGCTTTTCCTGTTCAGTATATAATAATGAAGTCTTTGGAGTAAAATTACAGGCAGAATCTTTACACACGGACATCAGAGAACCTCCAACAACCTGCAGGATGAAGAACCGTGGCCCATTTTTTGCCCCAGAATGTAGATTTCCCCTGGTTTCTGTCAGACTCTGTCAAGTTCCTGCACTCCTAGCAAACCAGGACACACACACACACACTCACACACACACTGTCTACTGCGGGGGTTTTTTTTTGGACTGTTCCTAGAAGATGGTGAGTTTGAGAACCTGAAAGCTCTAAACTATTCACCTGGATGTGAATGCTTCTCTGAGGAACCTTTAAAGATGCTATGCAGGACCCTGGACATCGTCGTCATGTTGGTCTGATGTTATGGTTTTTATAAACACACACATATCAGAGGAAATCAGTCCAATTGTTTCAACCAAACAGACATCATACAAAAACCAGCGAGGAAAATCTGTCAGCCCCGTGCTCGCTTACACACTCGGCATTGTGTTTCTGGCCATTTTAATACGCTCTATAAAGCCGCTGCTCTTCAGTCATCATTAGCACACAGCCTACTCTGGGGACTAGATTCATTATGATCAGTAACGCAGGCGAATTAAAGATTAGTGTAACTGGCGAAGAGGAATCTGTCTGTCTTTGCTGTAACTTTACAGACAGAAAATCAAGTCAATTTCAGCTGCTTGTGATTTTAATTGTTAAACTTGTGTGCCATCATTTTGTGTGCTAAAAAAACAAAAACACGCTAGCTTGTTATCGCTAGTTCAAATAGTGTCAATGAAACATTTTCAATTAGCTGGAAATATACACAAGAGATTCATTTTCACCTGCATTTTTTGTGAACCCACGTGTGAAAACAGAAAGTGGATTAAACAAAAAGCACCTGGTTGATGATCTACAGCTACTGAACACATGGCTCTCAAGTCTCGTTCCACTGCCTGTTTATCACAGGAATGAGAAAACAACACGTCCTGCTCAAATCTGCTGAAAATGATCCGCAATCTAGCGGAAAAACCAATGAAGAAGCTAAACAAGCGAAGAGGATCGACTGCTGGTGCTAGAGGGTACGAGCTACAGGGTCTAATGGTCAAAGGTCAGAACTTGGGCTGATGCAACAATCTCTTTTGGTTTTAGTAGAAGATGAAGATCGAGCCTGCTTGTACACATTCATATACATCACATGATGAAAACTCCAGCTGCATCACGATGAAAATAAATAAATAAATAAAACCCACTAAAAACCAGTTTGCAAAAATAATAATTGAAGAAAGCACTAATATAGTGCATAGTAGTGTAGGAGTTTCTTGTTTGTTTCCCCATCACTCAGTTACGGTTGGTTCTTTTGTGCGAATAAAGACTGATGTTCTTCAATTTTTACTCATCTTTTTTTCCCCAGTTTTAGCAAGATCCCTGCTCGTTCTGGTCCAATGTCAAAACTAAAGGTTATGAAAACACGCTTTGCTCCAAATTCCCCTCCATTCTCCAGCGAAGATCTTCTGATCTGAGACGCTCCCTGTGGTCCAGGGTGAGCTCCTGGGGTTCGGAAGGGTCTGTCACATGTCCACGTCTCCATCATAGGCAAGAGACAGTGCTTTCTGCAGCGGGGGGGAGTTACTCTGTTTCACTGGTCGACTGCTGAAAGAGAAAAATATCCAGGAAAGAAAACATCAGGTGCAGAAACTAGGGAAAAAGATATCCAGTTAAGAAGCAGTGAGAGAAGAAGTGCTGAGTAAGGGTTAGTTTTTTTTTTTGTAACAGTGGACAGGGACTGGTCTTAGGCTTATAAAATGTCCAAACATAATACAAAAAGGTATTGTGTAACAAAATGTTAGTTATGGTGCTAGTGCTCAGTCTGTAGGCTGATATTCTCAGGACTGCATTGTCTCCAGATATCATCGCAGAGCCCAGTGGAACAGCAGGGCTCCTATGTTCTCATGGTGCTATATTTCTAGACCTCTATGTTCTCTTGCTCTAAATTTGCTAGAATAGTCTGTTCTCCGGCCCTGTGTTCCCAGTCCTCTGTTCTCAGGGTCCTATGTTCCCAGTCCTACATTCCTCTATCCTCAGACCTACATTTTCCAGGCATCTGTCCCCAGTAACTGTCCCCAGTAGCCCCAGTAAGGTACCCATGGTCCTACATACTTAGCTCTTATATTTTCTGGGTCCTATTTTTATAAGTTTTCTGTGTCCTCAGGCTCTCCCTTCATCAGAGTCTTATAGTCCCATGCCTGATGTCCCCAATGCCCTATAATCCCAGGGTGCTATAATCCTAGAGCACCAAATTCTCTGATACAAAAATCTAGAGTCTTATGTTTTCATATATTTCCAGAATCATGTGTTCTCAGTCTCTATAGATTCTATTACCCCTAGGGCCCTGTATTTTCAGTCTCCTATTATCCACAGGGCCATGTATTCTCAGGCTCCTTTAACTCCCAAGGCTCTGAATTCTCAGGCTCCTATAACCCCCAGCACTCTGTATTCTCAGGATGCTATAACCCCTGCGGTCCTGCATCCTCAGGATCCTATAGCCCCGGGGCTCCTGTATCCTCAGAATCCTATAACCCCTGTGGTCCTGTATTCTCAGGGTCCTATACCCTTGGGGTTCTTTTTCATCAGCGTCCTATATCCCCCAGGGTCCTGTATTCTTAAGGCCCTATAACCCCCAGGTTTTGTATTGTCAGTGTCCTATAACCCACTGGGTCCTGGATTCTCATGGTTCTATAACCCCCGGAGTCTTGTATTCTCCATGTCCTATAACCCCAGGGTCCTGTATTCTCAGGGCCCTATAACCCTTAGGGGCTTGTATTCCCAGTGTCCTATATTTTCAGTATTCTATGACCTCCAGGATCCTGTGTTTTTAGAGTTCTATACCTTTGGGGTCCTGATTTGTCAGGTTCCTATATCCCCCGGGGTCTTGCATTCTCAGGGTCCTATAATCTCCTAGGTCCTGTATTCTCATTGTCCTATATCCCCTGGATCTTGTATTCTCAATGTACTATAATCTCCAGAGTCCTATATTCTATTCTGTGCTGACCATGTGATGTCTTTCTGACCTGGAAATTCTTTCTGTTCTGTTCTGATAGATATCTGCTGAGCACAGACACTCTGTAACAATTACTGCTCTCTCTTCCGTAGTCTAGATAATCCTCTTCATAATAAATCCATCAGTAAAAACATCACACCACATCTGTTATGTCCTGATGGCTATGTCTTTAATGATGTTGCCTATAGATAATGCCAAAGACCATACCTTTACTTTGTATAAATACTTCCTGTCTGTCTCAGTAAACTTTGAAGAGCATTGCTCCATGAACACTGACTCTTGTGTGGTTGTTTTGGCACTCTCTTCCCTAAATTCAACTCAGAGGTAGTGACAGCAGCCCAACCCCAAAAATTCTACCAGGTCCTGTGTTCCCAGTGTTCTTTAAATGCTGGGTTCTATATTCTCAGGGTGCTATCATATATAGTGTCCTGTTTTCTAAGGGTTCTATAGCCCCAGAGCCTAATTTTTGAGAAACCCAGGGTCATGTGCTTTCAGGAGGTTGTGTTCTTAAAGCTTTATAATACCCACACATCCTGATCCAATATGTTCAGTAAATAATATATCTTGGTTCATTAAAACAGATATTCAACCCTTGATGACCCTGTGATCTCCACCAAGATCCATGGAAGTTCAATCACCTCACCTCAATCACTCTTTCACAAGAGGAACCACAGAACCTCAGAAAAGCATACACATTCTGTAGTAAGGTTCCTCCTATAATTTTACCCTGTTCCCTGAATCTTGAAGATCTCTTCCTGGTCTTCATGCATGATCTACTGCTCATGATGTTGACTGAGTTGAAGTTCTTGATTTATTCTTAGGTTGTATATCCAAACCTGACCAGATGTCAGGTGTTATTTTATCTGCTGTCCCACTTGGTGGCAGTAACATGCCACATTTCAAAGTTCTCCTAACCAATTCACTGCCAAGAGCACTGAAGCATGCAGCCAATATGGTAATCACTCACACACACTCACACACAGAAAATCATTATCAAATCTGATAAGGGTGTGTGACAAGTGCTATTAATATTCTCAAGCCTACATTCTCTCAGTGTGCTCCACCGTATCGTAGACATCAGGTTTGTTACATTTGCGGTAGAACCTCATACGTACCAGAAGAGAAAGGACACAGTGATGATGAAGAGGATGAGGAAGAAGCCTCCGGCTGTGGCTCCGTACACCCACATCTTTATCCGCCCATCTGTACACACAGACACACCTCAAGAAACTGCATTGTGTTATATTACCAAAAGCGTCATTACACTATTAGAACTATTACACCACGATGCTGCTGAGGTTGTGCTGTAATTTATTTTGGCAAAGTTTTTAGTTTTCTATTCCAGCAGCTCTGTCAGTAATGCAGCTGAACAAGGTGGAGTCTGCAGGTTAAAAGCAGATAATAGAGATACATGCTTTGGGATAAAGAATGTGATGATTTAGACATGTTAACTGCTAGCTATGGATCTTAACAATCTAAGGAAGCTGATGGTTTTATCTGTAATTACTGTAATTATCCCCACATTCATAACCTGCTACATGTCACTGTCACATAAACTACCGGTAAATTCCGAGCTGCTGGAAGACGGAGGAGTTGAAGCTGCTGTGGACCCGGTGCTAAATTTCGATCTAATCAGGAATAGCCTGAAGCTAACAGTAAAGCTGCTCTGTCTTTCACATTCCAGCTGACACAAATCACAGGGTAATGAAAGCGTTCCCTAAACGACGGCGTGTTAAACACAGTTCTATATCAGCCTCTGTCTCTGGGCCTCGTAAACACCACGCGGCCGTCTGCCGTACATCAGCGTGAAGATAAACCCTCACTCACTCTGACAGCCTTCACCTGCCACCTCTCTGATTCTACACCTTAAAGATCACGCTGAGGGAAAAAAAACACCGGCGCTCTGTTTGCTTTCTGTGATTTCTGTTTACTGACTGATAAACCAGAGGGACAGCAAGATTTATTTATCTTTTTATTTATCTGTCTTTTTCCTATATTTGTTTCTTTCCTTACCTGTCTGTCTTACTTGGTTTCTTTCTCCTTGCCTGTCTGTCTATCTCTGTCTTATTCCCTTTTTCATCTCTCTTTTCTCTCTCTGTCTTTGATCATCTTCTCTGTTTTCTGTTTCTGTTTTTATTTTTCTGCCTGTCTCTCTCTCTCTCTCTCTCTCTCTCTCTCTCTCTCTCTCTGTGTCTCTTCCTCTCACTCTGTCTCTCTCTTTCTCTCTCTCTGTCTCTTTCTCTCGCTCTCTGACTCTCTCTTTCTCTGTCTCCATCTTCCTTTGTCTCTCTTTCTCTTTCTCTCACTCTGTCTCTCTCTCTCTGTCTGTCTCTGTGTGTGTCTCAGTCTCACTGTCTCCCTTTTTATCTTTCTCTTTGTCTCTCTCTCTCTCTCTCTCTTGTTTGATGCCAACACACATGCACCTCTTTGTCGTATATACGTCCAGCTTGCTGATTGGCTAACACTCCAGCTACTGCAGTTCTCTGATTGGCTGCTGTCAGAAAGATAAAACAGAACTCTAGAAGCTTTTATCGTAATTAGCCTCTTAACACTCGAATAAAACTAGAGGAAGCTTCAGACATCAGACCTGCTGATAAAATTACTGATGATGATGATGTTGATGATTACCTGGGCTAATGGCCTGTAGTGACCACTCCCCGAAGAAGTCGTGGATTTGGGATGGGCCCGGTTTCACCCTCCCCGAGCTGCTCTTCACGTCAGCCTTCCTGGTGTCTCCAGCACCCCCTGGTGTCCTGGTGCAGTAATCCAGGAAGCCGTGTGTGTTCATCACCTCCGTATAGCCTTTCTCACAGCCACACACTCCACTCTGCAGGAAACACAGCGTCAGAGTGTGTGTGTGTGTGTGTGTGTGTGTGTGTGTGTGTGTGTGTGTGTGTGTGATTTATGAAAGCTGCACATGTGGAAAGCTGAATAATCGACCAAACACTATATTTATTATTAATGAAATTTTAGATTATTAATTACATAATAAACACAAGCCAAATGAATTACTGAAATTAATGAAGTGCTTAATTTTATAATTTTTTAGATAAGTAATAACATGATCATTAATAATTATTTCTGAGTAGATATATTGTAGTTACTTTTAATAATTACAAATTTAAATTATTGAAATCATTGCATTAATTGCCCAATTAACAAGTGATAAATAAATAAATGAATGAATGAATGAATGAATGAATGAATGAATGAATTAATTAATGAATTAATTAATAAGTAAAACAGTAAATAAATAAATCATTTTGTTTATTTATTAGGCTCTAAGAAATTTTAATAAACAATATACAACTGAATGCTCTGGTAACACATGCCAAATAATTAAAATATTTAATGAATTAAAATGAATTAATACAGAAATCACTGAAACAGATTTGCAAAGCAGCTTCACACTGAACAGAACCAAATCATTCATTCATTTATTTATTTAATAATGTTAAAGCAAAACAAAAAACAAAACAAAACAACAACAACAACAAAGAACAGACTTGGTGTACAATCTATCTATCTATCTAGCTAGCTAAGTGGGATGTGGTAGCTTAGTGGTTAAGGTGTCTACTACTGATTAGAAGGTTGTGAGTTTGAGTCCCAGGTCCACCAAGCTGCCACTGCTGGGTCCCTGAGCAAGGCCCTTAACCCTCACTTGCTCAGTTGTATAAAAAAAAAGAGATAAAATGTCTGGTCATGTTCCAACTGCCTTTAAGAAAGCCAGGGTCATCCCCATCCTGAAGAAACCTGCTCTGGATCCCTCAGACATCAGCAACTACAGACCGGTATCACTTCTCTCATTCCTTTCAAAAATTCTTGAACGCGTTGTTTGTAATCAGCTGTCTGACTATCTCATGCAGAATAACCTCCATGACCCCAACCAGTCTGGCTTCAAAGCAGCACATTCCACAGAGACTGCCCTTTTGGCAGTCACTGAGAAACTACATGCTGCTAGATCAGCCAAACTGTCATCGGTCCTCATCCTCCTCCACCTGTCTGCAGCATTTGACACAGTAAACCACAAGACTCTCTTGTCCACCCTCAGGAGTCTTGGAATTTGTGGAACAGCATGGAAATGGTTTGCTTCCTACCTGGATGGTCGCTCATATCAGGTAACATGGCAGGGATTGACATCTGCTCCATGCAGACTCTCTACTGGTGTCCTGCAAGGCTCAGTACTTGGTCCTCTCCTTTTCTCCCTCTATACTCACTCTCTTGGCAAAGTTATATCCTCACATGGATTTTCATACCACTGCTATGCCGATGACACCCAACTTATCTTCTCCTTCCCTCCCTCAGATACCACGGCTTCTGCTCGGATCTCAGCGTGTCTGGCGGACATTTCATCTTGGATGACTGCTCATCAGCTGAACCTCAATCCCAGCAAAACCGAGCTGCTGATCATGCCAGGTGATCCATCCCCAGCCCAAGACCTTGCGATATCTCTGAGCAACTCCATGATTTCCCCTACAGCCTCTGCTCGCAACCTTGGGGTAACCATGGACAATCAACTATCCTTTTCTTCCCATGTCACTAATGTGACACGCTCATGTCGGTTTCTTCTGTACAACATCAGAAGGATTCGGCCATTTCTATCCACACAGGCTACTCAGGTGCTTGTTCAATCTCTGGTCATCTCGAGATTGGACTACTGCAACTCTCTTCTGGCAGGTCTACCTCTGAACGCAATTCGCCCACTGCAAATGATCCAAAATGCAGCTGCACGACTTGTTTTCAACCTGCCAAAGTTCTCCCACACCACCCCACTGCTGCGTTCCCTCCACTGGCTTCCGGTAGCTGCACGCATCAGATTCAAAACACTAATGCTTGCCTACAAAGCCAAGAATGGACCAGCGCCATCTTACCTCAAAGCTCTTGTCACTCCTCGCACTGCACCTCGCTTACTCAGATCTACTAGCACTGCCCGACTGGTCCCACCATCTCTCAGGGAAAAAGGTAGGTATACATCTAGACTCTTCTCTGTTCTGGCACCGAGGCGGTGGAACGAACTTCCCCTAGGTATCCGTACGGCCGAGTCTCTGACCGTCTTCAAACGGCAACTGAAGACTTACCTCTTCCTGAAGTACTTAAACTAGCTCTTATTTTTTCCAGTTTACGTAATATGTTGCAAAGTTTAAAAAAAAACAAAAACAAACCCAACTCAGTATTAGGCTAATGGTATCCCAAGTTGTGTCCTTATTGAACCAGTGTTAATGTATTCAGTGACTGAGAACTAAAGCACTTTTGTACGTCGCTCTGGATAAGAGCGTCTGCCAAATGCCAGAAATGTAAATGTAAATGTAAATGTAAAATGTAAGTCACTCTGGATAAGAACATCTGCCAAATGCTGTAAATGTATCTATCTTCAATCAATTAAACAACCACTTAAGTAATTTATTTAATCAATCAATTCCTTATATTTACAATGAATTAATGATTTTATTTAACATTTCTACATTCTAATCTGTCTGTAAATATCAGCGCGTTTGCTCTGGAGAAGGCCGATAGCAGAGGTTTATTATTCTCAGCTTCAGCTTCCAGAGAAGCCGTAAACACTCCCCACTCAATCCCACCGGAATCCCTCGGCCCCTGACCCCCGGCCCCTGACCCTGTGTGCTGAAGGATTTTCCATAAGTTATTTTTCTTTTAGTTTAAGTGCTGTTATGTAAATCCTCCCTGTGCTGAATTTCTTCTGAACACAAGGTATTGTCTTCTGAACAATAACGCTGACGAAGTTTATTTCATTCAGCGCCGCATCA
>JAUCMX010000006.1:2024071-2071571 GCA_033459395.1 Hemibagrus guttatus | reverse complement strand
ATTTTGGCTCACATTTAACAAGAACCCACCAATTCACTCTCTCAACAAATTAGAATATGGTGACATGCCAATCAGTTAATCAACTCAAAACACCTGCAAAGGTTTCCTGAGCCTTCAAACTGGTCTCTCAGTTTGGTTCACTAGGCTACACAATCATGGGGAAGACTGCTGACCTGACAGGTGTCCAGAAGACAATCATTGACACCCTTCACAAGGAGGGTAAGCCACAAACATTCATTGCCAAAGAAGCTGGCTGTTCACAGAGTGCTGTATCCAAGCATGTTAACAGGAAGTAGAGTGGAAGGAAAAAGTGTGGAAGAAAAAGATGCACAACCAACCGAGAGAACTGCAGCCTTATGAGGATTGTCAAGCAAAATCCATTCAAGAAATTCACAAGGAATGGACTGAGGCTGGGGTCAAGGCATCAAGAGCCACCACACACAGACGTGTCAAGGAATTTGGCTACAGTTGTCGTATTCCTCTTGTTAAGCCACTCCTGAACCACAGACAACGTCAGAGGCGTCTTACCTGGGCTAAGGAGAAGAAGAACTGGACTGTTGCCCAGTGGTCCAAAGTCCTCTTTTCAGATGAGAGAAAGTTTTGTATTTCATTTGGAAACCAAGGTCCTAGAGTCTGGAGGAAGGGTGGAGAAGCTCATAGCCCAAGTTGCTTGAAGTCCAGTGTTAAGTTTCCACAGTCTGTGATGATTTGGGGTGCAGTGTCGTTTGCTGGTGTTGGTCCATTGTGTTTTTTGAAAACCAAAGTCACTGCACCCGTTTACCAAGAAATTTTGGAGCACTTCATGCTTCCTTCTGCTGACCAGCTTTTTGAAGATGCTGATTTCATTGTCCAGCAGGATTTGGCACTGCCCACACTGCCAAAAGCACCAAAAGTTGGTTAAATGACCATGGTGTTGGTGTGCTTGACTGGCCAGCAAACTCACCAGACCTGAAGCCCATAGAGAATCTGTGGGGTATTGTCAAGAGGAAAATGAGAAACAAGAGACTAAAAAATGCAGATGAGCTGAAGGCCACTGTCAAAGAAACCTGGGCTTCCATACCACCTCAGCAGTGCCACAAACTGATCACCTCCATGCCACGCCCAATTGAGGCAGTAATTAAAGCAAAAGGAGCCCCTACCAAGTATTGAGTACATGTACAGTAAATGAACATACTTTCCAGAAGGCCAACAGTTCACTAAAAATGTTTTTTATTGGTCTTATGAAGTATTCTAATTAGTTGAGAGAGTGAATTGGTGGGTTTTTGTTAAATGTGAGCCAAAATCATCACAATTAAAAGAACCAAAAACTTAAACTACTTCGGTCTGTGTGCATTGAATTTATTTAATACACAAGTTTCACAAATTGAGTTGAATTACTGAAATAAATGAACTTTTCCACGACATTCTAATTTATTGAGATGCACCTGTAACTATCTATCTATCCACTTTTCTCAGCTTACTTATGCCAAGTCGAGTAACCCACAATCCCTTTCGTCACATCTGAACATTTTGTAACATTTCAGATTAGATGTTATATTAGATATGGTGATGGAGGAAAAAGTCCAATCACATCCTGTCCTCTGGTCTAATACATATACATATAATACATATTTTCTTACAAATGGCAAGAAATGTTTATAATATACACCTCTATTTACTTCATCTAACATCCTACCCATAATCCCCCTCTCTGCTCTTCTAATATAAAGAATTTTGCGTTTCAGAAGAAGCCATTTTTCTTCCTTTACCTTTTATTCACAGCATGAGTCATTACCCACAATCCCCCTCTCTCTCACTGGCCCATGAAGCCCCTGTGCTGCTGATAGCTGTATAAATGTGCTGTCAGAGCTGGGAATGAGCTGCAGAGAGGGTCGGACTTCCTGTTAGAGATTTATAGCTTACACCAGCTTTATTATTCTGCTTTTTTTTTATTAGATCAACACACAAAGGTTTCTAATTGTGGTTGCTGTGGTCTAAGTGGAATAAAACACTTCAGGGACATACAAAGACACACACACACACACACATACACACACAAAAAAAAAACCCCCACACACTGTTTTATTCCTTCTCTGTTATGACACACTACCCATAATCCCAAACCCCACTACCCTTCTCCCAGTTTCACTCAGTTTCATCAATATTCATATATAAGAAGAAGAAGAAGAAGAAGAAGAAGAAGAAGAAGAAGAAAAGGAAGAAGAAGAAAAGGAATCGCAAGAAGAAGAGGAAGAAGTAGAAGAAGAAGAGGAAGAAGGAGAAGAAGAAGAAGATGAGGAAGAAGAGCAAGAAGGAGAAGAGGAAGAAAAGGAAGTGATTGTGTCCACTGTGTCCCTGATAAGAAGATAGACGGAGACGTGATGGATGTCCCTCGGCAGAATGTGGCGTCTAACTGGAAGTAAATGTTGAGGTGAAGGAGCTGATTAATGGCGTGTCAGGAAGTGAAGTCGAGCTGTAATACCTTTATATTTCACACTTTAATAAAAGCTCTCTTAGCTGGAATTCACAACATGACTCACTCTCCTACCCACAATGCCCCTCTCTCACCAGCCCCATACAGGTGTGATGATGTCGTTCTTTGTACAGCACCATAGCGACGGGAGGAATGTTAATGCCTTATCAGATCATGTCAAGAAAACTTCATGCGTTTTCACACAAAGGATCACAAATTCCTATTAACTACACAACTAACAACTAACTAGCCAATCAACCAATCATCTAACTAACTAACTAACTAACTAACTAACTAACCAACCAACCAATCATCTAACTAACTAACTAACTAACTAACTAACTAACTAACTAACTAACTAACAAGCAAGCAAACAACCAACTAACTAACTAACTAACTAACCAACCAACCAACCAACCAACCAACCAACCAACCAACTAACTAACTAACTAACTAACTAACTAACTAACTAACTAACTGACTAACATCTCTCAAACATATTTACTGTAACTGTGTTGAATTTTGTGTTAAAATAAATGAATCAATCAAACAGAAAGTGGCTCTATTTTGTTAAATATCAACAACAACATTATCAAGGGTAGTTGACATACAAACAAACAAACAAACATACATTCAGGTAAATTTAAATGTAGTTAAATCAAAACTCAAATAAATAAATAAAAAAATTAATTAATTAATTAATAAGTGCTATATTTATTATGATTTGAATTTAACTTTTATTTATATATAAAACAAACAAATAAACAAATAAACAAATAACTAGACAAACAAATAAATATAAATTTAGTTATGTGCAAATAATTTATTTATGTATCCATTCAAAATGTTAAGAAATTAAAAAAAAAAAGAATTTTAAAAAGTAAATTAATTAATTAAGTAATTAATTCATAAATAAATATTTAATAGAATAATAAATTAGTTATGATTGAATTAAAACTCATACGACTCGACATCAACACCAAGAGCACTGGAAATGAATTCACGGTTTAATTTTTCTTCCAGTTTCATCGTCCTGAAGTCAGTGTGATTTTTTTTATGTTTCCTGAATTCTGGACTCTGTGTTTAACTCAAGCTCGAGATGTTTTTATATTTTATTCTACGACATAAAATACATCATAAACCCAGAACCTGATTTCTGCAGCTTTTATGTGTGGTGAAAACGGCGGCTGTGATGTGATCAAGCGGCTGAAGCAGGACAAGAGAGGATGATGATGATGATGAAGAGTGGTCTAGCACAGCCTGGGTGTGTTTCTACTGATAACACACTCTTACACTCGTCTAACTCCGCGTGTTCATTCACTCCACTTCCTCCACTGATACTGAGCAGAGAAGATGAGTTAAATACGGAGTGGTGCTGATGCTGAGGTCATGTGACCCTGCTCTAGCTCAGTTACAGCCTTTAGAATGTCAGCTGTTTGTGTTCAGGCTTCAACATTGCTGTGTTTGTTTGTGAAGATGATCTTACAGAAGAATCATAAACTTTTACTAATGATTTCTGAAAAGCTAAAGGAGAAAAACTACAGGCTTTTAGTCAAGAGAAGCAGAGTGATGATCACTTCCAGGTCACGTCACAAACCGTACATCATCACTGCAGCACTGTACACACAGAGAAGAAACTAATTCTCTGTCTGTCTGTCTGTCTCTGTCCTCTCTCTCTGTCTGTCTTTGTTTGTCTGTCTGTGTCTGTCTGTCTGTCTTCGCTCTCTGTCTCTCTGTCCTCTGTCTGTCTTTGTCTGTCAGTCACTCTCTCTCTGTCCTCTGTCTCTGTCTGTCTCTGACCTCTGTCTGTCTGTCTCTCTCCATCCTCTGTCTCTGTCTGTCTCCATGTTCTGTCTCTGTCTCTCTGTCTGTCTCCACTCTCTGTCTCTCTGTGTCTGTCTCTGCCCTCTCTGTCTGTCTGTCTGTCTCCACCCTCTGTCTCTGTCTGTCTCCACCCTCTATCTCTGTCTGTCTTCGTCTGTCAGTCACTCTTTCTCTGTCTTCTGTCTCTGTCTGTCTGTCTCTGACCTCTGTCTGTCTGTCTCTCTCCATCTTCTTTCTCTGTCTGTCTCCATGTTCTGTCTCTGTCTCTCTGTCTGTCTCTACCCTCTCTGTCTGTCTATCTGTCTCCACCCTCTGTCTCTGTCTGTATGTCTGTCTCCTCCATCTCTGTCTGTTTCTTCCTCTCTGTTTCCCTTTTTGTCTCTGTCTGCCCCCCCATTGTCTGTCTCTCTATGTGTCTGCTTCTCTCTCTGTCTGTCTCTTCTACACCATCTTTGTCTGTCTGTCTGTCTATATCTCAGTTTATCTGCTTCTCTCTCTGCCTGTCTCTCCTACCCCAGTCTCTGTGTCTGTCTGTCTGTCTCTCTCTCTCAGTTTGTTTGTCTCTCTCTCTCTCTCTCTCTCTCTCTCTCTCTCTCTCTCTCTCTCTCTCTCTTTCTCTCACTCTAAGTTTATCTGTCTCTCTCCCCTGTGTGTATTATTGTATAGCGGAGTGTGTGTGAGTGTATATAATGTTTGTGTGGATATTGATGTGTGTGTGTGGATGATCGATAAACAGCACCAGAGGAGCAAAAGAAAATAAAGCACATGGACTGAGACACGGTATTAATGAAAAAAAAGGTGTTTATTTATTCATGTTGTGGAACGACTCTCCAGAGAAACCCCACGAAATGACTCAGTGTTTTTTATTCAGTCAATACAAATAACGCAGAAATCAATTATTTAACAAGGCTCATAATATAAAACTGAAATCTAGCCCAACATGTGTTTTATTATCTCTTTATTTTGTTTGTAACAATTTCAATTTCATTCAGAAAGATTCTCGAGTAGCAGATAACCACCGCGGACGTGTGGAGAAAACGTTCTTTTAAATCAGCCAATCAAATCGAAGAGGGTGGGGGAGGGGCGGGATTTATTGTTTGAAGTTTAGCTGCAAAAGATTTGATTTGTTCAGTAAATCGTGTTGTTCAGGTTCTTGTTGAGATCGTAACAGTACAGCATATTAGCCTTAGCTTTGTGCTAGGATAATACCATTATAAACAGTAGCTAGCTGCTGTGCTAGGAATAGGAAAAGTTTATCTAAATCTGTTCTTCGATTCTGCTTCAAACTCTATAACTCTTCTATAATTTTTCACTTAAATCTTTAATAAAACTGTTGTTTTTGTTTTCATAAACTAAACCTTCCCTCAGAAAATAAACGCTCATGGTGCTGAACAGCTGAAAGTGTGGAGTGTAATGATGTTCACATTAGAGATGATGTTGTTTTTCTTTAAGTTCCCTGCGGCGGAGCGACTGCTGCCCCAGACCCCCCCATCCTCTCACCCCGGTGGTCTTTATCCCTTTCTCCTCTGTAGATAGCCGCTGACCTCAGCGCTGTGAGGAAAGTGAGATACATTTTAAAATCTAGAAAAGGAAAACTGGATCAAAGGCACGAGTGTCAGGGTGAGCTGAGGAAGTCTGAGGGCTGGTCGCTCCGGTTCAGGAAAGTTTAATGATCAGAAAAAAACAGCACCAGAAGATCAGGAGAAGCCTTCTTCATATCTTCATCATCTACCAGAGCAGTGATTTAAATCTACAGATTTACACTCTGTATCTATACATCACTACCTGCAGTGTTTACACACTGACTGCACACAAGAAAGGATCTGGACAGCCTTCTACACCTGTCTGTCTCTCTGTCTACCTATCTGTCTGTCTATATATCTATATGTCTGTCTGTCCAACTCTCCATCTGCCTGTGTGTGTCCCAAGTCTGGGTCTCCTTTCATGGCGTGCAGGTCCGTGACAGAACTGTGACACTATCTATCTATCTGTCCGTCCGTCCATCCGTCCGTCTGCCAGGAACAGCTGGACAGTTCCCTGCCAGGCCCGAAGAGGGCGCTGGCAAGTAAAATTCCGAAGCCTGCTTCCTTGTGTGTGTTGTGCCATACCCTGCCCATAGTTCTCATTCCTGTTGTGTCACCTGTATCCCATTGGCCCTAATGTCTATCCCTATAAATGGGGATCCTTGTGTTCATGTCTTTGTCGGTGAACTGTGCCGTAACTGTGTGACCCCGGATCCCAAGTGGATGACATCCGACAGACCACCTGCCCCGGAAAAGCTTGAGCAGGTGGGCCCCCTTCCTGTTTCTCCAGTGTAGTGCCTCCATCCTTGTTCTGGTCGAGGGCGTCGCTCCGTGATGGAGTTTTCCATGGAGGACGCCGCTCGACTCCATGCCTTGGGAGGCACCCCTTTTTTATCTGTCCCTCTGGAAGCATGGCTTCCACCACTGCCAGCTGGGGACACGGCTGCGCAATGGGGTTTTCTGTGGAGGACATTGATCGGCATTCCCGGTGGAGGGCGCTTTCCCCGCCTCTTTTACGTGTAGGATGTCGCAGTATCCCCAGGATCTGGGGCACTGCCGTGGACTGCATCTATGAACTACATCACGCCTTGCACCTCCCTCTATATGAACTACATCTTTTGCTATCCCTATAAATGGGGATGCTTGTGTTCATGTCTTTGTCAGTGATTGTTAACTGTGCCATGGTTTTGTGTTAGGTTTCTTTTTGCTATGTCCAAGTTATGGCTTAGGTTTTGTTTCTTGTTTTGTTTTATACCATGCTATGTCTAGTGCTAAGTTAGTTGCCCTCTGTCCTGTGTTTATGTAATAAAAGCAGCGCTTCGCTGAATCCTGCATCTGGGTCTCCTATCACGGCGTGCAGGTCCATGACAGAACCGTGACACTATCTATCTATCTATCTATCTATCTATCTATCTATCTATCTGCAGTTGTGTGCATGCTATGATTGAAACATGTTGAGATCAGTATAAAGTGAATTTGTATAAGTTTTTGTTCTGTGATTAAATCTAAAAGTAAGTTCAGAGAATCGATGTTTAAACAGATGCAGAATTTAATTAGACTGAAGAATTCAGGAACTTCGGGGATCAGAAATGAACAACCTGCTGCTGATGATTTATTGTTTATTTGTCTGTTTGTTTGTTTATGAAATATTTATTCCTCCTGCTATTCAGCTGATTAACACCAACATCAGAAAGAATCAGAAAGGCAAAACTACCGAATAAAACCAAACTAGCTGCTACATTTACCTGAGATTTCTTGGAAGTTTGAAGAAGTTTAAGGTCATGATGAAAAAGAAAGGAGCAAAAAAGATGTTTTTGTTTGTGAGAATTGAATTTCAATTAAACGAGTCAATTAAACAATTAAACATGATTAAAACATAAAATCCTCCAGAATCAGACAGAGGATTTTCTCAGTAACAAGTAAAAAGTGTATTGTGTCGGTGTTGCTATGGGGATACCTGTGACGTTGACTCCGTCTGAGCGCTGACACCACACCTCCCTCACGTTGTCGATCCACGCGCTTATCTTCCACTCGTAGCTGTGGCACTTCCCCCCTAGGACAAGATGAAGACCAAAGTTTCAGACTTTTATCATCTGTTTATTATTATTTTTATTAAGGTCATCATTATTACCAATAATGCACCGTACCTTTACACGGCCGCGTCTCGATCTCCTGGTCTGGACAGCTCTCCTGGTTCTCCAGCGTCTGGATGATGACGGCTCGCGAGCGTGCCTGATGACCTTCGACCTCAAAACTCCGGCCCTCCACGCAGGTCAGCTGACACGAGCTCCATGGCGACCAGTCTGTCAGGTGACAGTCTCCTACAGCGGAAAAATTCACACATCATTCTCACCAGGATGGTGTGACTCGTTATATAAAAATAAATTCACTGCTTAAGAAAACTTATTTCAGGATTGAAAAGAAATATTCTGTGAAATTTGTAATCGATCGCTGGAACCAGGAGCAAGTAAACACAGCGTGTGTGTAAAATAAATAAAAATAAAACCAGGTATTTATTGGTATATTCTTTATAGTTTATTTATAAAGTATATTTAACAAACATAATATATATTTTAGGGGGGGGACGGTGGCACGGTGATTAGCACGTTTGCCTCACACCTCCAGGGTCAGGGGTTCGATTCCCGCCTCCGCCGTGTGTGTGGAGTTTGCATGTTCTCCCCGTGCCTTGGGGGTTTTCTCCAGGTTCTCCAGTTTCCTCCCCCAGTTCAAAGACATGCATTGTAGGTTGATTGGCATCTCTAAATTGTCTGTAGTGTGTGTGTGTGTGTGTGTGTGTGTGTGTGTGTGTGTGTGTGTGTGTGTGTGTGCCCTGCGATGGGTTGGCACTCCGTCCAGGGTGTATCCTGCCTTGATGCCCAATGACGCCTGAGATAGGCACAGGCTCCCGTGACCCAAGAATAGATCGGATAAGCGGGAATGAATGAATGAATGAATGAACGAATGTACATTTTAACAGTATTTTTGGGCATAATACATATCTAGCATTGTTTATGATGTTTATCAGTGTGTTGTGCAGTAAGTAGTGCTCGTAGCACATAGTATATTGCATTATAACCTGTTATGGATGTGTTTGTTACATTAAATATGACCTTCATGACCTCCATTAAGTTTTTCCTTAAAAACTAAAAAACCCGAGGATGAAAGATTATGCTAACAATATAACTGCACAGGATGATGTAAGAAGATGTATCTCTGGAGCACTAGAGAGCGTTCTTCATGTTCTCTCAAACATTATTCCAGAGCTTAGGATGATGTAAGGGGAAAGAAACTTCCTCCAGTTCAGCTATGTTTATCTCTGGGATTAAAAGTAGAGCTCATGAGTTCTACTGCTTCAGGAGATCAGCAACATGCACCAGAGCTGACAGCGTTTAGAGAATTAAACAGCAGAAGCATGCAGGGGTTCCTCAGTGGCATGGTGGGTTCCTGCACTACTTTATGATGATGATGATGATGATGTTCCAGTATACCGGTGGAATAGAAATGGTCTTAAGGGACGTCTTCAACCAGTTTAAAGAATGGAATGATGTTCTGGTCAGTCATGAGTCTGATCTAAAATGAGTCTGTTGGCTTTTGGTGGGTTTTAGACGTGTGTTTTTCTCTCTGTTGGAGAACCTTACACAGAATTTTCCTGGTTGAAGATGAAATCTGAGCTGCTTTTTAGATGAACAAGCACTCGCAGTATCTCAGAGAGCAGAAAGGGGTTTGATATCAACATGTATTTTGAAGATACAAACATTTGTGTGGAAAAAATTAACCTGGAATGTTTCTATGAATATATTTCCGCTAGTAGGCTAAAAACAGAAACACTTCTGAAACACCACAAATTCTTAAAGTCCTGAGTGTCTACTTCCATATGAGCTTCAAATTAACCTCCACTTTTGGAGTGGAACATGACAAAGACACTCAATCATCTACATGGATACAATAGTATTATTTGTCCTCTGGGAAAAAGAGTTGAGGCAGTTTAGCTAGTGATGATTCTGTACTGCGACTCTTCTGGGAACTGTATTAAATTTTATTTAAAAATACCTAAAACTGAGATATTATCAATTTTAGCTGCAGATTTTATTAATAAAGCAGCAAATGCTAATATCATCACTTGTTAGCATGTTCCTTCAGTCTTATTTAGGAAATATAAATAACGACATTTAACACAAACATTTCCGAAGTCCTATCGCAACACGCATGTTTTGTTAAAACAAGCTTCTATGCTAAACTTGATCATTGTAAATGATTAAGCAAGCTAATCACGGCTTCCAATCGCTTCCCTTCACTGTTAGATGAATTAGCATCGTCTAAAAACACAATATGAAGCAGCAGAACATGGAGATGAAGAGCTTGCAGTGTTTCCCAGACAGTCACTGCAATCATGCACTCGAGTGCTGACCTTATCTGTCTGACAAGAGACTAGCGGTAATTATGCGCCTGTCTGATGAGACGTTTAGGACTTCCTTTGCCGCGTAGCTGAAGGTCATATATCGACACCCTCCACCCCGATAACCCTCAGTGAAGAGCAAATAAAGAGTGACACTTATGCAAGACAACTCGTCCAGTCGCTTCCTTCCACCCGACAGTCGAGATGCTTATTAGTGCCCATCTGTGTGCTTATTATCTCCCATCTTCCTCAGGCTAGCGCTACACTCTCACGGGAGAGCCGCCTCACACTTTCACACTCCACTGAGGAGGTAAAGTAACGCAAATGTCACCTGTGCTCTATTTTACCGGAGGAACTCTTCAACCCAAATCATGCTAACCTTGTTAACATTGAATTTAAAGTTAAACTCCAGCACAAAAACAGAGTGTCTGTGATATGTTTAGCGATTCCGATGCTAAGCTGGTGCTATTTATTATTTCAGTGAGAAGTTAGCAAAATAGACAATAATACTTAATTTCAGTACACAATAAATCCTGGATGGGGGGGCACGGTGGCTTGGTGGTTAGCACGTTTGACTCACACCTCCAGGGTCGGGGGTTCGATTCCCGCCTCCGCCATGTGTGTGGAGTTTGCATGTTCTCCCCGTGCCTTGGGGTTTCCTCCGGGTACTCCGGTTTCCTCTCTCGGTCCAAAAACATGCGTGATAGGTTGATTGGCATCTCTAAATTGTCCATAGTGTGTGAATGAGAGTGTGTGTGTGCCCTGCGATGGGTTGGCACTCCGTCCAGGGTGTATCCTGCCTTGATGCCCAATGACGCCTGAGATAGGCACAGGCTACCCGTGACCCGTGAATAGATCGGATAAGCGGTAGACAATGAATGAATGAATAAATCCTGGATGCTTTTAATGGTCAAGTTAATTATACAGATGAATATGCAGATCTTTCAGGTTGGATTTTTCTGTTAATCCTCAGAGAAGAAGAATGAAAGAACATTTATAACATCATGTAATTATTATTACAGAACAGTTCAACGTTTTTGTTAAAGACAATATGAGCAGCACGGCTTAGAGATAAAGAACACAGTGTTTCTTACAGTTACACAACACTGAGTTTTGACTTATCCAACTGACGAGTAATTATGTGCTTCATCTGTCTGTCTATACAACTATTATGACGTTCTCTTCTTACACAAGCCAGGAAGTCAGGGGTTAGCTGTAGTGTAGGTATATCTGGACAGAAAGTCAGGGGTTAGCTGTAGTGTCAGTATATATGGACAGGAAGTCAGGGTTTATCTGTAGTGTCAGTGTACCTGGTAAAACGGTCAGTATACCTGGACAGGGTACGAAGCATGGCTGCTGCAGTTCCTGCTCATTCTCTGTCCTGAAGTATTCGCTGCATTTCTCGTCCTCCACTAGGATAGCCGGAGCGTGGACATCAGGTCTCGGGCCGGCCGATTCGGGCCAGTGACCCCAGTGTACAACACACGATAAGTTCCTGCGTCTCACACCGTCTCCACAATCCGCACCCTGAGGACAGCAGCGCAACATGCTTTTAATAATAATAACAATAAAAACATTTTACTTTACATTTTCATGAACTGCTGCACAGAATAGTTTACTTCAGATTTTATTCGAACATTATGATTATATTCGAATATGCAAATATTATTTAATATTTGCCGTCCAATGAAACGGTTCGATTTTGTATGTTGAGGTATTTCTTTTAAAAAAAAGTCAGAGTGATGTGCTGGAGTGCTTGAGTGTTACATATAAGCCACGCCCCCATTCTGAGCACTCACACAAACTCCGCCCTTTTCCAAATAAATAAACTCCAACTCCATATATAGTTACTTTAGAGCATTTATTTAGGCAAGACTAGAGCAGAATGCATCATAAAATACTTTAGAATTATTTTACAGGACGTGAAGAGAACTTCTCTGAGACTTTAGTTAGACCAGTGAGGTGGTGTCCAATCATGTGCTCAGGGATGCTTTAAGGACTTGTTTTAAGGACTTGTTTTCACTTCCAGGAAATAATTGAGTTTGCACCCAGGATCAATTCCACACTTTGCTTGTTGTTTCATCATCATTATCACAGGTTTTCTTTCACACAAATTATTTCCAAACCACACATCGATCATGCAGCGCAGCTCTGTTCACAATGAGATACAGCCCTTTATTCTTCTTATTGATGCTGCTTTGCTTTTATTACCTGCAAACAACACAGTTATACTCGCGAGGGTTCGAGATGTGCAGCGTGTCTGTTTTTTCTCTCTCCAAGTTCTTCTATTATAAGAATGAGCTCATATCAGAAAACCTGCAGCAGGAATGTGAGGAATGTGAGAATGTGTGTGTGTGTTAAAACTAGGACATTCTCATATAACAACAATAATAATAATAATAATAATAATAATAATAATAATAATAAATTTGTATGCATCATTACTTCATAATAAACAATAATTAAGAATTAATAATAAATATAAAGGCATTATTTTTTTCCTAATTAGATTCCTAAATAAAATAATTATGAAAATACAAGCTTAATAATGATCAAATGCAATAAATAAAAACTGAAATACAAGCTTAATTAGGATTATTAAAAATAATTAGCTAAGTTTACTATATGTGTAAAAAAAAGCATGAGAAATATTAAATCAATAAATAAGTAGATAAATGAAATAAATAAAAATGACAAACATGAGTAAAATAAATGAAAAATAAATAAACAGTACAAAAAGAAAAAATAAAGTAAATAAAAAGAATAAAAAGAATATTTATTTATTAAAATTAAAATGATTTTTAAATTATGCCCTGCGATGGGTTGGCACTCCGTCCAGGGTGTATCCTGCCTTGATGCCCAATGACGCCTGAGATAGGCACAGGCTCCCCGTGACCCGAGTATAGATTGGATAAGCGGTAGACAATGAATGAATGAATGATTTTTAAATTATTAATTATTTAATTTTATTATTATTATTGTTAAGAATAAAAACAATAATGTAAAATTTTTATTGAAATTAAAATTATTTTTAAATGATTAATTTATTCATTTAAAAAGATTTTTTTTTTTTTTTTTTTTAAATGATTAATTTATTCCCCTCCTTGAACCGCCACCTTATTGTGGTGGAGGAGTTTGAGTACCCGAATGAACCTAGGAGCCATGTTGTGCCTAGTGCTTCGGGTAGGGTCTCCCAAGGCAAACAGGTTCTAGGTGACGGGTCAGACTAAGAGTGGTTCAAGACCCTTATGGAAACTAGATCAAGGACCGTTACGTCGCCCGGACTGGCGTCACCGGGGCCCCACCCTGGAGCCAGGCCTGGGGTTGGGGCACGTAGGCGAGCGCCTGGTGGCCGAGTCTTTGCCTGCGGCACAGCCCGAAGAAAAGACGTAGGCCCACCACCCGCTGGAAGGAGCATAAGGGTCCGGTGCAATGTGTTTTGGGTAGCAGTCATGAGCGGGGGCCCCAACGACCCAAACCCTGGACAAAGAATCTGGCTTTTGGGACATGGAATGTCACCTCACTGGGGGGAAAGGAGCCTGAGTTGGTGAGGGAGGTTGAGCGGTACCGGCTAGAGATAGTTGGGATTGCCTCCACACACAGCCTGGGCTCTGGAACCCAACTCCTTGAGAGAGGTTGGACACTCTTCTTCTCTAGAGTGCCCCATGGTGAGAGGCATCGGGCTGGGGTGGGCTTGCTTATAGCCCCCCAGCTCAGCCGCTATGTGCTGGAGTTTTCCCCGGTAAATGAGAGGGTTGTTTCCCTGCGCCTTCGGGCCGGGGATAGGTGTCTCACTGTTGTTTCGACTTATGGGCCGAACGGCAGTGTGGAGTACCCAACCTTCTTGGAGACCCTGCAAGGGGTGCTGGACTCCATAGTTTTGCTGGGGGACTTCAACGCCCATGTGGGCAATGACAGTGATACCTGGAGGGGCGTGATTGGGAGGAACGGCCCCCCTGATCTGAACTCGAGTGGTGTCCTGTTGCTGGACTTCTGTGCTAGTCACAGCCTGTCCATAATGAACACCATGTTCAAGCATAAGGGTGCCCATCAGTACATGTGGTACCAGGACACCCTAGGCCGGAGATCAATGATCGACCTTGTGGTCATGTCATCTGACCTTCGGCCGCATGTCTTGGACACTCGGGTGAAGAGAGGGGCGGAGCTGTCAACCGATCACCACCTGGTGGTGAGTTGGATCCGCTTACGGAGGAGGATGCCGGACAGACTTGGCAGGCCCAAACGTATTGTTAGGGGGGTCTTCAACTCCCACCTCCGGGAGAGTTTCAACCAGATCCCGAGGGAAGTTGGGGACATTGAGTCTGAGTGGACCATGTTCTCCTCCTCCATTGTTGATGCAGCCATCCGGAGCTGTGGCCGTAAGGTCTCTGGTGCCAGTTGCGGCGGCAATCCCCGAACACGAAGAAGGAGTCCTATTGAGCCTGGTTGGCTCGGGGGACTCTGGAGGCAGCTGAGGCATACCGGCAGGCCAAGCGAACTACAGCCATGGTGGTCTCGGAAGCAAAAACTCGGGTTTGGGAGGAGTTCGGTGAGGCCATGGAGAAGGACTATTGGAAGGCCTCGGGGAGACCGTTCGGCACCTCAGAAGGGGTAAGCAGCTTTCTGCCAACACTGTTTACAGTGGAGGTGGTGAGTTGCTGGCCTCGACTGGGGATATTGTCGGACGGTGGAAGGAATACTTCGAGGATCTCCTCAACCCCACTGACACGCCTTCCGTAGAGGAACCAGAGGCCGAGGACTCAGAGGTAGATTCATTCATCACCCAAGCTGAGGTCACTGAGGTAGTTCAGCAGCTCCTTGGTGGCAAGGCACCGGGGGTGGATGAGATTCGCCCTGAGTACCTTAAGTCTCTGGATGTTGTGGGGCTGTCTTGGCTGACACATCTCTGCAACATAGCGTGGCAGTCAGGGACAGTGCCTCTGGACTGGGTGACCGGGGTGGTGATTCCTCTTTTTAAGAAGGGGGACCAGAGGGTGTGTTCCAACTATAGGGGCATCACACTCCTCAGCCTCCCAGGGAAAGTCTATTCCAGAGTACTGGAGAGGAGAGTCCGACCGTTAGTCGAACCTCGGATACAGGAGGAGCAATGCGGTTTTCGACCTAGTCGTGGAACACTGGATCAGCTCTATACCCTCCACAGGGTGCTCGAGGGTTCGTGGGAGTTTGCCCAACCAGTCCACATGTGTTTTGTGGACTTGGAGAAGGCTTTTGACCATGTCCCTCGTGGCATTCTGTGGGAGGTGCTCTGGGAGTACGGGGTCCATGGCCCTTTGTTAAGGGCTGTTCGGTCTCTATATAACCGGAGTAGGAGCTTGGTTTGCATTGCCAGCTGTAAGTCAGATCTGTTCCCAGTGCATGTTGGACTCCGACAGGGCTGTCCTTTGTCACTGGTTCTGTTCATTGTTTTTATGGACAGAATTTCTAGGCGCAGCCAGGGGCTGGAGGGAGTCCGGTTTGGGGACCACAGGATTTCATTGCTGATTTTTGCAGATGATGTTGTCATGTTGGCTCCTTCAAGCCTGGACTTACAGCATGCACTGGGGCGTTTTGCAGCTGAGTGTGAAGTGGCTGGGATGAGGGTCAGCACCTCCAAATCTGAGCTCTGTCACCCAGGAGGAGCTCAGAGTAGAGCCGCTGCTCCTCCACATAGAAAGGGGGCAGTTGAGGTGGCTCGGGCATCTGTTTCGGCTGCCTCCGGGACGTCTCCCTGGAGAGGTGTTCCAGGCATGCCCCACCGGGAAGAGGCCCCGGGGAAGACCCAGGACACGCTGGAGAGACTATGTCTCTCGGCTGGCCTGGGAATGCCTCGGGGTCCCTCCGGAAGAGCTGGAGGAAGTGCCTGGGGAGAGGGAGGTCTGGGCATCCCTACTTAGACTGCTGCCCCCGCGACCCGGCTCCGGATAAGCGGAAGACAATGGATGGATGATTAATTTTTTATTATTATTATTATTATTATTATTATTATTATTAATAATAATAATAATAATAATAAATGTATTTAAGAAAGTTTTTTTTTTTTTACAAAAGTAAAAGACAATGTTTTTATTTTCAATTCTAAAAACATTTGATAATTATTTCTTTTTTACAATGATTATTTAAATAATTTTTTATGGACCTAAAATGTAAAAAAAGAGAAGCGAGTGACAGCCCTGTAATTTATGCAGAATGTATTTTCTGTATATATATATATATATATATATATATATATATGTATATTAGTCACGGATTAACACATGTCAGGAGGGACAGAGGTGCTCGTCCCTGAACATTTTAATTAGCAAGTCAGATTTAAAATGTAAATTATTCATCAGGTTTGGATTCATCGAGTTCATTCTAATGACGAGATGGAAAATGTGCTAAAGGTTAGAGACGTGGACCTGAAAGTTTGGTTTTAAATCCTTTAAGGACAAGATGTGGATTTTTAATGTGCTGTAAATAACCAAAAAGGGTCCAGGAAACTTTCTAGACCTTAATCCTCATGAACATTTCAAAAACTTATGAATATACATGAATATGCAAATTAGAACCACCCCCCAGAAGCTCCTGTCATCCCTAACATTTAGTCAGCTTTTTAAATGATTATCTTTTGATTTGCTTTTTGTCAATTTCCTTTTACATTATATAAACAGGAGTCAACACTGTTTGAATATGATGTTACCATGACAACCTCATAAAACACATTAGCACTAATAGTTAGCACTAATCATTTGCATATCGATCGTGATTTGTTTAAAGCGGAAGCTCATCTACATAACTTAGCCCCGCCTCCGAGTCTGTTTATCAGAGACGTATCAAGAAAGTCTTTAAATTAAAACAAAATGTACAAAAAAATGTAGCTTTTTAACTTTAGAAATACATTAAATAAATAAAAACAAAACAAAGCTACAGTTTTATATCGACATTTTCCTCGGTTTTGGATTCATGTGGCCATTAAAGGCCATTAAAATGCAATAATTATAAACATAAAGCTTAAATTTATTATTTTATATCATTACATTTTTTATTTTTAATGCCTTATAAATGAATAAAAAAGGAGCATAATATTTATAAAAACAACAATTAAGCATCTTTATATAATCGCCATTTAAAAATAAAAGCATGTTAACAAGCAGGATTTATTTTTATGAACCCAAACTGAAAAGTGGTGTGTAATTAAGCAACTTAATCCTCATGAAAAATCCCAAGAGCGATAAATATTCATGACTATGCAAATTATAGAAGAATAAACGCCTCCACGTGTTCCTGCTGTGCCTGAAACATCATGTTTGAGACTTTTGACGTCCATTTTATAGATAAAAAACAAAACAAAGCTAGTCGTCGGATGTGGGTTTTTTGTTTTTTGTTTTTTTTAGTCATAAAGTCGAGATATGAAAGAGGAAAAGTTGAAGGTGTGTGTTTTGCTTCTCTTTTCCACAAAAGTTTAAAAAGAGCCGCTTCGGTAATGACTCGGAGGACGAGGAGGAAAAACCCCAGACGTTTAATTAGAATGACAGGGAAAGAAAGGCGGCGAGCAGGAGATGGAAATCGGACGACGCTCGGGATGAAGGAGGACATTTTTATTTTCGGCTGAACTGCTCCCTAAACTGTGGATGTTATCTGAAGTTCGCTCACGTCTCAAGGTCACCGAAGGTCCGTATTCACCCAGGCGTGGGCTCGCACCTTTACAAAAATCAATTAAATTCCTCCAATAGGGTGCCTACAGCTGGGTGGAGGGTAAAATGACCCCCTGACTCGTTTTGTGTCGGGGGCAGAAAGAGTCAGGCACAGAGACGGAGAGAGAGAAAAAAAAAAGACGTGATGTGGAGGTGGATTTTAATGGTGGTGTTACTGCAGATGAAGACGCACTCCTAATTAACCTGCTGATTAAAAAGAAAAACGAGCAACGTGTCTCTGCGGAGGCATGAGAAACCCGCTGAAGTGTTGAATTAACCCTCAGAGGAGATGAGAGATGTTTACCTCCACGTGACAGGATGACCAGACCCCCAGCAGCCAGCTGTAGCACGGCCTGATGGGACACGGTTTAGTCTGTGAGAGCTGTGACGGACACGGACGTCCTTCCTTGTGAGCATTCTGGAGGACGCGTCGAGATCTGGACATTACGCCTGAGCGAGAAAGACAAGATGGTGTGTGAGGAACATTTTAATCGCTAATAAATCATGAGGTCATGTGATGAAGCTGCTGTGAAATCTCCTAGCACAGCGACTTGTACATGATTACAAAGCAGTTTTATTTATTAATGAATATCTTTTATGATGCTTTTATCCATTTGCAGTTACGTCCGATTCTCACGTATGTGATGTTACCATAGAAACCTACAAAGAATCTGTCTCTCCTGACAAAAACTTCCAGCTTTACCTCTGACACTGGAGACTCCTTCCATGAATGTTAAGGAAACTTCACTACATTAACGATTACACACTTTTTTTTTTTTACTCGGTTTAAGATGAATCAACTCCTAACAACCAATCAGAATCCAGAATCGCCGTGGAAAGGTCTCTGTAGCATCTCATTGTTTTATAGTTACTTTATCGTCTTGTTCCTTTGCATCTTAAAGTTGTTGGAGGTTCTTCTGCTCCACGGTAACAAGAATGATGTATATGGTGAAGATGTTTTGGGTTTTTTTTTTACCTCTTTGTGATGTAAAGCTGTAACCTCATCAGTACAGAAATTATTGTAATTGGTGACTTGTGAAATTGCTCTAGTATAAGAGGAATAATAATAATAATAATAATAATAATAATAATAATAATAATAATAAGTACAAATCCGATTCCAAAAAAGTTGGGACACTGTACAAATTGTGAATAAAAACAGAATGCGATGATGTGGAAGTTTCAAATTTCAATATTTTATTCAGAATACAACATAGATGACATATCAAATGTTTAAACTGAGAAAATGGATCATTTTAAGGGAAAAATAAGTTGATTTTTAATTTCATGGCATCAACACATCTCAAAAAAGTTGGGACAAGGCCATGTTTCCCACTGTGTGGCATCCCCTCTTCTTTTTATAACAGTCTGCAAACGTCTGGGGACTGAGGAGACAAGTTGCTCAAGTTTAGGAATAGGAATGTTGTCCCATTCTTGTCTAATACAGGCTTCTAGTTGTTCAACTGTCTTAGGTCTTCTTTGTCGCATCTTCCTCTTTATGATGCGCCAAATGTTTTCTATGGGTGAAAGATCTGGACTGCAGGCTGGCCATTTCAGTACCCGGATCCTTCTTCTACGCAGCCATGATGTTGTAATTGATGCAGTATGTGGTCTGGCATTGTCATGTTGGAAAATGCAAGGTCTTCCCTGAAAGAGACGACGTCTGGATGGGAGCATATGTTGTTCTAGAACTTGGATATACCTTTCAGCATTGATGGTGCCTTTCCAGATGTGTAAGCTGCCCATGCCACACGCACTCATGCAACCCCATACCATCAGAGATGCAGGCTTCTGAACTGAGCGCTGATAACAACTTGGGTTGTCCTTGTCCTCTTTAGTCCGGATGACATGGCGTCCCAGTTTTCCAAAAAGAACTTCAAATTTTGATTCGTCTGACCACAGAACAGTTTTCCACTTTGCCATTCATTTGTCATTTTAAATGAGCCTTGGCCCAGAGAAAATGCCTGCGCTTCTGGATCATGTTTAGATATGGCTTCTTTTTTGACCTATAGAGTTTTAGCCGGCGACGGCGAATGGCCCGGTGGATTGTGTTCACCGACAATGTTTTCTGGAAGTATTCCTGAGCCCATGTTGTGATTTCCATCACAGTAGCATTCCTGTATGTGATGCAGTGCCGTCTAAGGGCCCGAAGATCACGGGCATCCAGTATGGTTTTCCGGCCTTGACCCTTACGCACAGAGATTGTTCCAGATTCTCTGAATCTTTGGATGATATTATGCACTGTAGATGATGATAACTTCAAACTCTTTGCAATTTTTCTCTGAGAAACTCCTTTCTGATATTGCTCCACTATTTTTGGCCGCAGCATTGGGGGAATTGGTGATCCTCTGCCCATCTTGACTTCTGAGAGACACTGCCACTCTGAGAGGCTCTTTTTATACCCAATCATGTTGCCAATTGACCTAATAAGTTGCAAATTGGTCCTCCAGCTGTTCCTTATATGTACATTTAACTTTTCCGGCCTCTTATTGCTACCTGTCCCTACCTGTATGTTATCTATATTCTATTGTGAATAAAATATGAGTTTATGAGATTTATAAATTATTGCATTCCTTTTTTCATTCACAATTTGTACAGTGTCCCAACTTTTTTGGAATCGGGTTTGAAATTAACCTGGGATGATAAGAGTCCTCAGTAACTCATTTTATCACATCATGTTGATTATTTCACTACAACATCACCACACACGGTGTGTTTCGGTTTTATTTCGGTGACAAAACGCTCGTTGGCTGGACGTAGCCGTCGGGACGAGAGCTGACTAATGCCACGAGGTTTATTTGGGACGTGACACATCATAATACAACTCTTTATCTCGCACATCTCTCTGCTTTTCTTGCTTTGGTGTGTACTTTTAGCTTGTGTTGCGAGTTTTCCTGACTCGGCACAATTCCCTTTCTTGATAATGGGTTTTTCTCCGCTTGAGGAAACACAGCAGCATTAGCATGCGACTCAGCGAGTCCTCTGCATTATTAACACTACGCTATAAATCATAGTTGGGGATTACGCGTTAATGATCCTGGCCCCATCCTCCTCCCTCTCCCATCCCCCTCCTCTTCCTCTTCTTCTTCCTCCTCCAGACTGAACGATTCATCAGTCATAGTAAATAAATATTTATTTTTACTAATAACATGGTCATTAGCGTGGTTGCTAATTCAGAGTCAGGGAGGACTGGTTTGGCTCAGGTTTCCACCTCTTCACTAAGAAGTGTTAATGCTTCACGCTGTATAACACACTCTAATTGGCAGAGCTGGACGAGCAGGAGAGCGTTTCCTCCCCGCAGTCCAAGCGGCTCAGCTTCAGCTGGTTACTGCACTAATTAGAAACAATCACTGACCATCATTAATCTTCAGCAGTCTGGAGCACCATTAACTCCACCGCAGAGAGGAACAAGGCACATCTTTATGAACAAATGGACAATGGCTACCAGGCAGAGACAAGCAGATCTACCCACAGGATCTATCTATCCCATCTGTCTGTCTGTCTAACATATTTTATCCTGTCTCACTCTCTCCTGGTACTCAGGATCCACGAGTCTCTCTATCTCTGTCTCTCTCTGTATATCTCTTTCTGTCTGTCTCGTTCTACCTCTCTAACTCTCTCTCTCTTTGTCTATTTGTTCCTCTCTCTGCCTCTTTCTCTCTTTCTCTGTCTGTCTGTCTGTCTCTCTCTCATTGTCTCTGCCTTTGTGCCATGGTCCTTCTCTAACTATTTCTCTCAGTAGTCTCTCTCTCTCTCTCTCTCTCTCTCTGCTTCTTATTTTCATCTCTCTCTTCCTCTGTATTTCTCTGTCTCTCTCTCTCTTGTTGTCTATATCTGTGTGTTTTTCTCCTTCTCTCTCTCTGCTATTCTCCTTGTCTTTCTCTTTCACTCTGTCTTTGTGTATTTCTCCAATTTTTCTCTCTCTGTCTATCTCTTTCTGTCATTCTATCTTTCTGCTTCCTATTTCCATCTCCCTCTGTCTCTCTCTCTCTCTCTCTCTCTCTCTCTCTCTCTTTCTCTCTCTCTCTCTCTCTCTCTTTCTCTCTCTCTATCCTTATTGTTCTCATTCTCTCAGTCCTTGTGTATTTCTTTCTCCATTTTCTCTCTCTCTCTCTTTCTGTCTGTCTCTCACTGCTTTCTATTTTCATCTCTCTCTCTCTCTCTCTCTCTCTCTCTCTGCGCATGCGCGGCGGAGAAGCGAGGGTGGCGTGTAGAGCGCGTGAGAGCGGTTGGCGTTTTGCCAATTTTTCGGCACTAAAGTGCGTTTTTTTTCCGTGTAATATCTTGGATTATTTATTTATCTATTTTTTGTGTGTGTGTGTGTGTGGGTGCGCGAAGAATAACTGCGTGTGTGTGTGCGTGTGCAGGTGTGTGTGTGTGTGCGTGTGCAGGTGTGTGTGTGAGTGTGTGTGTGAGAGCAGCGTGTCGGTGAAGCATGGTGATGGCGGATCCGAACGCGACGGTGTATGAGAGGTTGACTCACCGGCACGGTGTGCGTGTAGTGTGTGCGGCGAGTGTGGAAGACTGTTGCCTTGCAGTCGGTAACGTGGTGGGGCATGAGAACATCGTCTCTGCCTCAAGAATGAACAGTGCTATTGTGGTTTTCCTGAACGATGTAGAGAAAGTGAGAAAACTGACCCAGAATGGTATTGTCATTAATAATGAGATGATACTGGTTTCTCCCCTCAGTTCCCCTGCTAAGAAAGTCATGTTGTCTAATGTCCCTCCTTTTATTTCTGATGAGGCGATCGGTAAAGAGCTGTCTCGGTACGGGCGAATGGTCTCCCCCATTAAGAAAATCCCCCTTGGCTGTAAGTCCCCACTGGTGAAACACTTGGTGTCTTTCAGAAGAATGGTTTTTATGTTGCTTAAAGAAGGTGTCGGTGAGCTGAACGTTGTTTTTAAATTCACCGTTGAAGGCTTCGACTACAACATCTTTGTCTCTTCTGATACAGACATTAAGTGTTTTAGATGTGGCCAGACTGGACATCTCGCTCGGGCCTGCCCTGAGAGGCAGAGTGATCCCGGTGTTTCTGAGCGACCGGGGCAGGACGCGGCCGAACCGGCCGGGGACGTTCCCCCTGCGGCCACGGTCCGGCCGGCCGCCGAGGGCCCCGGAGCTGCCGCTGCACAAGACCTGACGGAGAGTGAGCCCCAAGCCCAGCCTGCAGCCCAGACGCCCACTGGAGCTACGTCAGCCCCGGAAAAGCCACGCACGGCCGAACCGGCCGCGGCAGAGCCACGCTCGGCTCGACCGGACCGGAAGAAGCCGTGGTCTACTGAGAAAAGCTCAGTGGGTTCTGGAGCAGTGCTGGAGCCGCCTGCGCTGACAGAGGCAGGTGCAGAGGTGCAGGGCAACCGCATGGAAACACCGGACACTACACCAGTGCAGGGGGATGGGGGAGACGTAGACATGGCGGATGAGCCCGTTTTCAAAGTACCGAATAAAAGGAAAAAACAAGGTAAGGGACAAGGGAAAAAGCAGGCTAGGAAAGATACGAAGGTGGAGGAACGAGAATCAGACAGTGATGACTGCATCTCAGACTCGGTTTTAACTTTTGATTCTCAAGAGGAACAGATTAATGTCGTTTATAGTGCAGAGGACATTAAAGAGTTTTTAAGGAACACCAAATGGCAGAAGAATGTCGTATTGGAAGAGTTTTTCCCTGACCGCAAACAGTTCATTCACGATGTTAAGTTCTTCAGAAGAGAAGGAGCTTTTGTTGATGTAGAAATTTTCCGTCTGAAGAAACTGATAACGAGAGTGAATAGGGAAAACTCTGACGATGAGTAATGTGTGGTGTTTTTTATGTTAGAGTGGTTTTTACCCTCTGTTTGGTTTTATTTATTTTATTTATTTTAATGATGGGAATTAATATTGTGAGCTTAAATATTAATGGAGCAAGAGAGCAGAATAAGAGAGCTAAACTCTATGGTCTTTTAAAGCAGAAGCACATTGATGTTGTCATGCTGCAGGAAACCCACAGTGATATCAGCAATGCTGCTGATTGGGTGAAGGAGTGGGATGGGTTGGTGATTTTAAGCCATAACACATCACTCAGTGGTGGAGTCGCCTTGCTCTTTGCTCGCAATTTTATCCCTTGTTCTTATTCAGTTGAAGAGATTTTAACTGGGAGGCTTTTAAAAGTGAAAGCTTTTTATGAGAATGAGGTTTTAGTTTTTATCTGTGTGTACACTCCCACCAGTGCAGTGGAAAGGATGGTTTTTTTAGACACGTTGAGCAATGTTATTGCCGACTGCGACACTGCAGATATTTTAATTCTGGGTGGAGATTTTAACTGTACTACGGATGATTTGGATCGGAACCACGCAGAACCTCATGTGGCTTCCCGTAAGCGTCTGTGGGAGGTGATGGAGGCCCACAAGTTAAGTGACATATGGAGAATTTTTAATAAGAACAAGAGACAGTACACGTGGGCCCATGCCGTAGACAACTCACTCTCCCTGGCGAGACTAGATCGCTTTTATGGTTTTAAACACCAGCTAACGCTTTTTACACAGTGTTTTATTGTTCCAGTAAGTATCTCTGACCATAGCATGGTACAGTGTACGGTCACTAAAGAGAACGTTAAACCTAGGAGTGCTTACTGGCATTTTAACACTGCACTTTTAGAAGACGCTAATTTTAGAGAGTCTTTTACTTATTTATGGAATTGTTTTAAATCAGAAAAGGCAGCTTTTAGCTCACTTCAGCTGTGGTGGGATTTTACTAAAGCACAAATCAAAGTTTTTTGTCAACAGTACACTCTCAACGTCACAAGAGACATTGTTAGATCTCTGAAAGCTCTGGAGATAGAAATAGTGGAACTCCAGCGTTTGGAGGCCACCGGAGATCGAAGGCATATTGAAGCCCTCAAAAGTAAAAAAGCCAAAATGAACGACCTGTTAGACATTACAGCACAGGGGGCGCTGGTCCGCTCACGCTTTAAAAGCGCAGCCGAGATGGACGCTCCTTCTAAGTTCTTTTTCAGTTTAGAGCAAAAGAATGGACAGAAAAGGTTCATACATGCTGTGCGAACAGAATCAGGGGATCTCTTATCTGAGTCCACTGAAATTCGCAAGCAGACAGTAAGCTTTTACTCAAAGCTGTACAGCAGTGAGTGGTCAGGGGCACAAGTGGTGGAGGACAGCTTCCTCGTGGGCCTGCCAAAGCTCTCTGAGCGAGCGGCCAGAGAATTGGACAGGGAGCTGTCGCTGGAGGAGCTTCATGAGGCTCTCCAGAGAATGGAGAATGGACGGGCGTCAGGTATAGATGGTCTCCCGGCTGAGTTTTACAAGGCTTTCTGGGCTGTCATAGGGCAGGACGTGCTGGATGTCCTACGGGACAGTATACTGAGAGGTGAGCTCCCATTGAGCTGCAGGAGGGCCGTCCTGACCCTGCTGCCGAAAAAGGGAGACCTGACACACCTGAAGAACTGGCGCCCCGTCTCACTACTGTGCACTGACTACAAGCTGCTCTCAAAAGCATTAGCCTCGAGACTGACTAAGGTAATGGAGCGGCTTATTCACCAGGACCAGACGTACTGTGTGCCTGATAGGTCCATATTCGATAACGTGTATTTGATTCGTGACATTTTGGACGTCTCCAGGCTATTGGGCTTGAAGACTGGTCTGATTTTCCTAGATCAGGAAAAGGCTTTTGACCGGGTTGAGCATGAATATTTGTGGAAGGTGCTGGAAACCTTCGGGTTCAACCCAGGTTTTGTAGCCATGATCAGGGTGTTGTACTGTGAAATTGAGAGTGTACTAAAGGTTAATGGTGGTTTATGTGCCCCTTTTAGAGTGTACAGAGGGATCAGGCAGGGCTGTTCCCTCTCAGGCATGTTGTACTCTCTGGCGATTGAACCTCTTTTAAACAAGTTAAGGAGTCTTCTATCTGGTTTTAATATTCCACACGCTAATGCCTCAGTATATTTATCAGCTTATGCAGATGATCTGGTAGTCATGATAAACACACAAGAAGACGTGAATGTTTTAGCTGCTATTTTAAATGACTTTCAGATTTTATCCTCTGCCAAGGTTAACTGGACAAAGAGTGAAGCCATTTTAGTTGGGGAGTGGGGAGGTGGGCAACCTACACTACCAGGAGGCTTAGCGTGGAAAAGAGGTGGTTTTAAATATTTGGGTGTCTACCTGGGGACCAATGAATTTTTCAACAAAAACTGGGAAGGTTCTGTAGAGCACGTGAAGGGCAGACTGAGCAGGTGGAAGCGGCTGGTCCCGAAGATGTCTTACAGGGGGCGAACGCTGGTTATCAACAACCTCGCCGCGTCGTCCCTCTGGCACAAGCTGGCATGCGTAGATCCGCCGCCGAACCTGCTAGCAAACATCCAGGCCCAGTTGGTGGACTTCTTCTGGGACGGTCTACACTGGATTCCACAGAGCGTTCTCCACCTGCCGAAAGAGGAAGGAGGGCAGGGGCTGGTCCAGCTATCTAGCAGAGCCGCAGCCTTCCGACTCCAGTTCATCCAGAGACTCCTCACTGGACCCAGAGACCTAGTATGGAGAGCAGCAGCCAGTGGATTATTACACACAGTTAAAGGACTGGGGCTGGACAGAGCTTTGTTTTTAATGGACACCAAAATGCTGGACATTTCTGGATTACCAATGTTTTACCGTGGACTTTTTAAGATCTGGAATGTTTTTAAAAAGCAAAGCAAGGGCTGTCGATCAGTACACTGGCTGCTGGAGGAGCCTCTGGTATACGGCGGGCGACTGGACATCTCCGGTGTGACCGTCCCTGCACTGTCCAGAACACTCGTCTCCTCGGGCATTGTGACGCTCCGGGAGCTCGTGAATGTTGCGGGGTCAGACTTGTCAAGGGCAGAGGACCTTGCAGCGCGTATGGGACTGCGGTCCCGGCGTGTTGTCAATCAGCTCCTTCACCGCTGGAGGTCTGCACTTACATCAGAGGAGCGTGTTCAGCTGATGGACTATCAACATACAGAGACTGGTCCTGCAGAGGACGAATCTTTTCCCCGGCTGAACATTGCTCCTGACCTCGACGGGTGTGCGGGCCCCCTCCTGGAGTGCCGGAGCGAAGGGGAGATGGACTTTGGGTCAGTGTCAGGGAAGCTGCTCTACAGAGCCTGTGTTAAGGTTTTAAACAAGAAGAAGCTGAGTGGGAGGGTAGACACCCCATGGAGAAGTGTTCTGGGTTTTAATGATGATGTTAAACCAGAGTGGAGGGCATTGTATAAACCACCATTAACCAAAAAAGCTGCTGACCTCCAATGGAGGATTTTACATGGTATTATCTCTGTGAACTCTTTTATCTCTGTTTTAAACCCTGATGTTTTACATGACTGTCCGTTCTGTTCACAGAGAGAAACTGTTTTTCATGCTTTTATTCACTGCTCCAGGTTACAGTCACTGTTTGTGTTTTTACGGAGCATTTTAAGGTCTTTTAATGTTGATTTTACTGTTCAGTGTTTTATTCTGGGTTTTAAGTACGTCAGGAAACACAGGTTCAGGTGCCAACTGATCAATTTTATCTTTGGTCAGGCAAAAATGGCAATATACCTGAGCCGAAAAAACCGGGTAGCACAAAACACTGACTGCGAGGCCACAAGAATTTTAAAGAGGCTGATCAAGTCAAGAATTTTAATTGATTTTAATTTTTATAAGAGTATGAATGATTTGGACATGTTTAAGTGTGTGTGGTGCTGTGAGAATGCTGTGTGCTCTGTTGCAGAAGGAGAACTGAACTTTGCAGCAGAGCTACGCTAATCATCACTCCTGTTTAACTCATTTACTGAAAACTATTTGAATGCACTTATTTATTTTATTTATTTATTTATCTATTTATTTACTTACTCATTAAGTCACTCTGTATATAATATGTGACTTGTGTAAATAAAGTTTGGTAAAGTCAAGTCTCTCTCTCTCTCTCTCTCTCTCTTTCTCTCTCTCTATCCTTATTGTTCTCATTCTCTCAGTCCTTGTGTATTTCTTTCTCCATTTTCTCTCTCTCTCTCTTTCTGTCTGTCTCTCACTGCTTTCTATTTTCATCTCTCTCTCTCTCTCTCTCTCTCTCTCTCTCTCTCTCTCTCTCTCTCTCTCTCTCTCCCTCCATCCCTGCAGTTTAAGTAGACAGCAGAAACAGGAAGTTCTCCTCAGGTGTTTCTCTAAATTGGGCGGTTAATAAAAGGTGAGAACCCTAAAACTTGCACCTTTCACCCTGAGCTTTCATTATTCGTCTCGTTTGATGGTTTTCCTCTCAGGTGGCGTCTCTAAGTGGAATTACTCACTCACTCATAGTGTGTGTGATGCTTCATCATGAAGGTCCTCTCAACCTCACCCTTGAGAATCACAGCTGAATTTTTGCTGGATTCTAGTTAATGGGGTGGACTCTGTTCCTCACTGAGATGTTCTGAAGTGCTCGAGGAGACAGTCCTGTGGTCTCTGGGTTCTGATCATCCTGTTCTCATGGAAGTTACATTTAAAAGTTTCTGATATATATGAACACGTGTATGGTGGCTGCTCTGTAAGACTGTTTTTAACTGTGACCTTTGCTGACCAGGTCCCACCAGGTCCCTTAATGTGCCTTACTGAGAGAACATGTAGTTCAGGGTCTTAAAGTCTGGGAAACATCAGACCTTGGAAACATCTGGGATACTCTGGTCCTGGGGAAACATGGTCTTGGAAATGTAGGAGCTTAATAATATATAGAACATGGAGCATTTGGAATGGAGTGGTCATTAAAAGTAGGTCCCTTGAAGTTTAAACCCTCTGTACACAAAGAAACCCTAAAAATACACAACACAGGGAATGCAGGACTCTAGTAAACTAGCACTCTGAGAAAAAATAAGACCTTGGCAATCTAGAACTCTGGGAAGACCTGAAACATAGGATCCTTACAAAGATAGTACCATTAACGAATAGGACCCATGAATAATGGAAACTGAGACCCCTGAAAACATTTAGAACATTAAGACCCAGTAAAAAATACAGAAAATATAAAATAATATGGAATGCAAATATACAACAATGAACCCCACAAACATAGGACCGTATAAAATCTAAGGATATAGGGCTTTGGGAATATTTGAGCAAGGGAAACTTCACTATGCAAACCCAGAACATTAGGAACATAGAACTCTGGTGACATTCGAACATAGTACCCTGGAAACGCACAAGTCTGTGGAACTGTTAATATATGACCTGAAACATCTGAACCTGTGAATAAGGAGTTTTACAAATACTGGACCCTTTAAAATTAGGATGCTGGGAATTGGAATAATGGGAATTAAGAACCCTAGGAACACTTGCCCTAGAAAAATAGACCCTTGAACATAAAACGTTGGTATCTTAAGTGGTTAAAGCTCTGGGTCATTGACCAGAAGATCGGGGTTCAAGCCCCAGCACCGTCAATTTGCCATCGTTAGGCCCTTGAGCAAGGCCCCCAACCCACCCTGCTCCAGGGGTGCTGCATCATGGCTGACCTTGCACTCTGAACCCAACCACCAAGGATGGGATATGCAAAAAAACAAATTTCACTGTGCAATAATGTATATGTGACAAATAAAGACAACATAAAACAGAGGACTCTGGGAATATATGGCACTAGACTGTTGGTACCTGGGATTAAAGGTAACATAGAGCCTTACAAAACAATAGACCTGGTGCATATAGAACCCCAGGAATACAGGATTGCAAGAAAAGGACCCAGGAAATATGATATCCTGCAAAAATTGGACCATGCAAATGTAGGATAATCGTAATAATGGACATTGGAAACATAGGACTATGGAAAATCTAGGAATAAATGGGCTTGGGAATATCAAACTTTGCAAACACAGAAATCTGGTAACATGGGGTCCTTAGAACATAGTACCTTTTGGGAATAGGAGCCTAGATATGCACAACCCTGTGGAAATCTGGGAATATAAACCCTTATAAATATAGAACCCTTAGAAAATAGGACCATGGAAAGTGGATTATGGGAGAGGAGAACCCTGGGAACACTTGAATTGGAAAAATAGATTCTTGTCAGCAATATTTGGCACTAAATTATAGTTTCCTGGGAATACAGGGCAGTGGGAACATAGAGCACGTACAAACAATAGACCCTGTGGTGATAGAACCCTAAGAATAATAGGCTGTAGGAAAAGGACAATGGACACATGGAACTCTGGAAGTATAAGACCCAGCAAATGTAGGATAATGGGAATAATGGATATATACGAACATGGAAAATCTGGGAATATAGGGCCCTTGGAATATAGAACTTTGGGAATAACTGGACCCAGGGACCCCTCTTTGAACCGCCACCTTATTGTGGTGGAGGGGTTTGAATACCCGAATGAACCTAGGAGCCATGTTGTCAGAGGCCTAGTGCTCCTGGTAGGGTCTCCCAAGGCAAATGGGTTCTAGTTGACGGGTCAGACTAAGAGCGGTTCAAGACTCTTATGGAAATAAAATCAAGGACTGTTACGTCGCCCGGACTGGCGTCACTGGGGCCCCACCCTGGAGCCAGGCCTGGGGTTGGGGCACGCAGGCGAGCGCCTGGTGGCCGAGTCTTTGCCTGCGGGACTCGGCCGGGAACAGCCCGAAGAAAAGACGTAGGCCCACCTTCCCGTAGGCCCACAACCTGCAGGAAGGAGCATAAGGGTCCGGTGTCATGTGTTTTGTGTAGCAGTCATGGGCGGGGGCCCCGACGACCCAAATCCTGGTTTACTAATAACATGATCAATGATTGACCTTGTGATCACGTCATCTGACCTTCAGCCGCATGTCTTGGACACTCGGGTGAAGAGAGGGGCTGGGCTGTTAACCGATCACCACCTGGTGGTGAGTTGGATCCACTTACGGAGGAGGATTCTGGACAGACTTGGCAGGCCCAAACGTATTGTGAGGGTCTGTTGGGAACGTCTTGCTGATCCCTCTGTTAGGGGGGGTCTTCAACTCCCACCTCCAGGAGAGTTTCAACCAGATCCCGAGAGAGGTTTGGGACATTGAGTCTGAGTGGACCCTGTTCTCCACCTCCATTGTTGACGCAGCCATCCGGAGCTGTGGCTGTAAGGTCTCTGGTGCCGGTCGCGGCGGCAATCCCCGAACACAGTGGTGGACACTGGAAGTAAGGGATGCTGTCAAGCTGAAGAAGGAGTCCTATCGAGCCTGGTTGGCTCGGGGGACTCCGGAGGCAGCTGAGGCATACCGGCAGGCCAAGCAAACTACAGCTGTGGTGGTCTCAGAAGCAAAAACTCAGGTCTGGGAGGAGTTCGGTGAGTCCATGGAGAAGGACTATCGGATGGCCTCGGGGAAATTCTGGCAGACCGTTCGGCGCCTCAGAAGGGGTAAGCAGCTCTCTGCCAACACTGTTTACGGTGGAGGTGGAGAGTTGCTGGTCTCGACTGGGGATATTGTCGGACGGTGGAAGGAATACTTTGAGGATCTCCTCAACCCCACTCACACGCCTTCCGTAGAGGAACCAGAGGCCGAGGACTCAGAGGTAAATTCATTCATCACCCAAGCTGAGGTCACTGAGGTAGTTCAGCAGCTCCTTGGTGGCAAGGCACCGTGGGTGGATGAGATTCGCCCTGAGTACCTTAAGTCTCTGGATGTTGTGGGGCTGTCTTGGCTGACACATCTCTGCAACATAGCGTGGTGGTCAGGGACAGTTCCTCTGGACTGGGCAACCAGGGTGGTGGTCCCTCTTTTTAAGAAGGGGGACCAGAGGGTGTGTTCCAACTATAGGGGCATCACACTCCTCAGCCTCCCAGGGAAAGTCCATTCCAGAGTACTGGAGAGGAGAGTCAGACCGTTAGTCGAACCTCGGTTACAGGAGGAGCAATGCGGTTTTCGACCTAGTCGTGGAACACTGGATCAGCTCTATACCCCCCACAGGATGCTCAAGGGTTCGTGGGAGTTTGCCCAACCAGTCCACATGTGTTTTGTGGACTTGGAGAAGGCTTTTGACCGTGTCCCTCATGGCATTCTGTGGGAGGTGCTCTGGGAGTACAGGGTCCATGGTCGTCTGTTAAGAGCTGTTCGGTCTCTGTATAACCGGAGCAGGAGCTTGGTTCGCATTGCCAGCTGTAAGTCAGATCTGTTCCCAGTGCATGTTGGGCTCCGACAGGGCTGTCCTTTGTCACTGGTTCTGTTCATTGTTTTTATGGACAGAATTTCTAGGCGCAGCCAGGGGCTGGAGGGAGTCCGGTTTGGGGACCACAGGATTTCATTGCTGATTTTTGCAGATGATGTTGTCCTGTTGGCTCCTTCAAGCCTGGACTTACAGCATGCACTGGGGCGTTTTGCAGCTGAGTGTGAAGTGGCTGGGATAAGGGTCAGCACCTCCAAATCTGAGGCCATGGTTCTCGACCGGAAAAAGGTGGCTTGCACCCTTCAGGTTGGAGGGGAGGTCTTTCCTCAAGTGGAGGAGTTTAAGTATCTCGTGGTCTTGTTCACGAGTGAGGGAAGGATGGATTGTGAGATTGACAGACGGATGAGTGCAGCGGCAGCAGTAATGCGGTCTATGTACCGGTCTGTTGTGGTGAAGAAGGAGCTGAGCCGGAAGGCGAAGCTCTCTATTTACCAGTCAATCTACGTTCCTACTCTCACCTATGGTCATGAGCTCTGGGTCATGACCGAGAGGGTAAGATCCCGGATACAAGCGGCCGAAATGAGCTTCCTCCGTAGGGTGGCGGGGCGCTCCCTTAGCGATAGGGTAAGGGGTCCGTCACCCAGGAGGAGCTCGGAGTAGAGCCGCTGCTCCTCCACATTGAAAGGGGGCAGTTGAGGTGGCTTGGGCATCTGTTACGGATGCCTCCGGGACGTCTCCCTGGAGAGGTGTTCCGGGCATGCCCCACCGGGAAGAGGCCCTGGGGAAGACCCAGGACACGCTGGAGAGACTATGTCTCTCGGCTGGCCTGGGAACGCCTCGGGGTCCCTCCGGAAGAGCTGGAGGAAGTGTCTGGGGAGAGGGAGGTCTGCGCATCCCTACTTAGACTGCTGCCCCCGCAACCCGGCTCCGGATAAGCGGAAGACAATGAATGAATGAATGAATGGACCCAGGGAATGTTCACCATGCAAACCTAGAACCCTGGTGACACAGGGTCTTTAAAACATAGCACTGTTTTTAAGGAATACAAGGCTAGAAATACACAACCCTAAGAACTGAGGACTCTAGAACATGGAAATATGGGCGATGGAAAACAGAACCTGAGAACTGGGAACATAGAACACCATTTCTGTCTTTGTCCTCTTTATTGTAACTGGTTCTAATTTCCAAAAAGCAACTATTCCCATTTGTTTTCAGAACTATCTGTTATTTACTCCAGATTATAAAAATGTTTTAGTTCCATACCCTGGTTTCCACAGGAGTGTGAGCACTCGGTCCACTGTGTCCATTCAGAGAGCATGCAGCTGATGGGACAATCCACACGGCAGGTTTCACTGAGCGTCCACGACTGAGGAAGATTCAACTAAAATATAATAAACATTAATGAGCTCTGGATGTTTGCTTCTTATAAAAACTACCTTTAATTAATCTTTAAAACGTTTGATGTTTGTGAGAGATGAAGTACATATGAAATATGTTTGAAGATTTGTACTGTATTATAGCACAGAAATGCTAATTAGGTCACTTTAAACCTGAAAACCCGTGAAATGATAGTGTTTATAAAATTAGCAGTTTTGGGGTTGCCAGATTGACCATTTATATTCCAAACTGATATTCAAATAAGATTGCTCTTTTAGATTAAGAATGAATAAGATTCAGAGGAATCTACTCAATCTGGAAACATTGGGATATAAAAAAGTGTATGTGTGTGTGCGAGAGAGCGAGAGAGAGAGATATGGCCACAATTGTGTGCGTTAGAAATTGACCTCTTTGTTATGATGACCAGATATCATTAGTATTATGGCATTTTAGAATGGATACTGTGTGTGTTACAATGTGTGTGTGTGTGTTTGTGTGTGTTTGTGTGTGTGTGTTTTGTGTGTGTGTGTGTGTGTGTGTGTGTGTGTGTGTGTGTGTTGTGTGTGTGTGTGTGTGTGTGTGTTTTCACCTCCTCACACACACTCAAATCCACCAGTTTGCCGTCACTGCGAATACAGTCAAGCAGCCGACTCCTGGACCCTTCACCACACACAGCATGCTCACCCAGCATGCAGCTACTCCAACCTGGAACACACACACACACACACACACACATTACAGTCCATGTGTATTTATATATTTAATAGCCATATACAGGTATGAACACACACATAGAAAATAAAATATACACTGTCTGTCTCCCTCTGTCACACACACACACACACACACACACCTGTATAAACAAACAAACAAACACCCCCCCTTCTCTTTCACACACATACACACACACGCACACACACACACACACACACACACATTACAGTACATGTGCATTTATATATGTAAACCACCTATTGGAATACACACATAGAAAATAAAATATACACAGTCTGCCTCTCTCTCTCTCTCTCTCTCTCTCTCTCTCTCTCTCTCTCTCTCTCTCTCACACACACACACACACACACACGGTCACCTGCATTTATACACAGACAAACAATAAACATACAAATATACACAGAAATGAATAGATGGGCACGAAGGCATTAGCATGCACACACACACACACACACACATATCAATGTTATAGTGATACAGTGCATCTGTCTTTGTTCTGTGTCTTTTTAAGGTTCTCTAATTCCTGATCCAGCTCTGGTGGCACGCTGCATTAGCGAGTACTTTAAACAGTCAGATGTGAAGATTAAAAGGCCGGTCTGAGCTTTATGACATTAGAGCGTCACACGCCGTCTCCGTGGCGCTCTAATGGTCTGTGGAACTGATGTGAGTGTGGATATGATCTCAGCACTGCTGCGTAGGAATTATATTTATCGCTTATCCCCCCTTTTACCCCCCCACCTGCAGACGGACTTCCTGCACATGTGTATAGAGCTTCTGGGAAAGCAGAGGAAGAGACGTCAGTCTAACAGCATCCACACTGTATTTATGGCTTGTGGTGTTTCTGGGGAGATTTTAAAGAATCTAATAATAATTTTAGAGTGCAGGAACTCACTAGAGCCTGTTTGCGGATTAACCCCTTTTTTAGCCACAGTAGATCACATGGTCACAGTAGATCACACGGTCACAGTGGATCACTTGGTCACGGTAGATCATATGGACACAACCGATCGCATTGTCACAGTAGATCACATGGTCACAATAGATCACATGGTCACAGTAGATCACACGGTCACAGTGGATCACTTGGTCACGGTAGATCATATGGACACAACCGATCGCATTGTCACAGTAGATCACATGGTCACAATAGATCATAGCATCACAGTCGATCACATGGTCACAGTAGATCTCAGGAAAAGACTAGCCAATTTTTGGATACAATGGATTATGACAAAATTTATAGCACAGTAGACCATTAGCCATTTTAGATTAGCCAGTTTAGATTCCTAGCTGTTTGAGGATGCAGCGGATCCCATGGTAGAGGAGATACTACTACTAGGCATTTTAAGTCACAGCAGATTGCTAGCTATGTTAGGGGCTGTAAATTGCTAACTATTTCAGAGCACAGTAGATTATAAACTGTTTAGAGGACTAGTAAAGAACTACTAGTAAAGGCCAGTTTACTAGTATGTTCCTCACCTTAGTAGATTTCTAGACAATTAAATGCTAAAACAGATTACTACCCATTTTAAGTTGATTACAAGCCACGGTGAGCCATGTTTAGCTCATTAACAATTTTATGAGATGATTTATTATTAGTCATCTAAAGATACATGATTTACTAACCAGTTTAAGGAAGAGGAGATTACTAGCCACTTTTGGGCAAGGTGAATTACTAGGCATATAGCACAGGTATTACACAGGTATAAGCACAGGCATGAGCACAGGTATAACACAGACATAAGCACAGGTATAGCAAAGGCATAAGCACAGGTATAGCGCAGACATTAACACAGGTATAAGCACAGGGCCCTAAGCACAGACATTAGCACAGGTATAACCACAGACATAAGCACAGGTATAGCACAGACATGAGCACAGGTATAACCACAGATATGAGCATAGGTATAACACAGGTATAGCACAGGTATAGCACAGATATAAGTACAGGTATAACACAGGTATAGCACAGGAATAGCACAGACATAAGAACAGGTATGAGCACAGACATGAGCACAGGTATACCACAGGTATAAGCACTGGGTGGGTTTAAGGAAAACAGGTATAAGCACAGGTCTAGCAAATCTCTAACCATTTTAAGACACAGTAGATTACTAGCCACTTTGGCACATGTTCATTGCCAGCAATCTTTGGTGCACATTAGATCATTAGACACTTTAGGGCACTGTAGGGTACAGGAATGTTCAGTTGAAAGGATTACAAGTCACATTAGAGCACAGTAGGTAACAAAACATTACAGATTAATAGCTATTTTGTTTTGCTACAGCAGATCAAAACAGATGAAACGAGGGGAAATACAAGGATGAAGCAAATGATTAGAAGCTTTAGAACCACTTTAGGTCATGGTGTTCATCAGTAAATGTTGGGGTGATGTAGATGGATTACTAGCCAGTTTACAGCACAGCAGATCACTAGGCGTTCGAGGACATGGTTGATTATTTTTAAAGCTTTATTAACAAAAGGAGATCATTAGATATCTTGGAATACAGTAGATTACTATGTGCGTTAGGGCTTTTGGGAGACAGGAATGTGTTAGAAACTTGAATAACAAAGTAGATTATTGGTTATTTTAGAGCACAGGTGATGATTAGGACTGTTAAACGAGCTCGCTAGCCATTTTAGGACACTGTAAATCACTAGCCATTTTAAGACACTGTAGATTATTAACCATTTTTAGGTAAAAATCGAGCCGTTTGTACAGTACTCTCTGTCATTGAATATGTCAAACCGAATTATTTTACCTGTAACAAATAAGAACACCAGCTGGGGCTACTAAAGGTCAGTTCACTCCAAAAGCTTTTATTCATGTGCAAGCTTCTGTTTTAACGGCTGTTTAAATCCACACCAGTTATGAGATGGACTGTAAAAATGCTCACTCGGTCCTGCTGCATTTTTATGTGCACTTAAGTGGAGCGTAAACTCTGTAGAAATCCATTAAAAGATAACATCAGTCTATTAAAAAAACACTTTATTGGCATGATGGTCAGTAGCATCAACACTATTAAGATTTCAAATTAGAGGCTTTCTCAGTCATGTGAGCATTTTTTTCTTTCTTTCTTTCTTTCTTTCTTTCTTTCTTTCTTTCTTTCTTTCTTTCTTTCTTTCTTTCTTTCTTTCTTTTTTATTCCTTGCTTTACATTTGTTCTCTCTGGCTGAAAGATCACGGAAAGATCCAGCAGCTCTACACACTCCTACATAGATAAACAAAACGGTACAGGGTCGAGAGTGTGAAAGTGTTATGGAAGTGGCGTGAAGCTGATTATGTAGATTAAACTATTAGGAGCAAGGCTTGAGCTTTCCTGTGATATGTAGCTATTTGTCTCATTTGAATCACAAATGCTTCTTTTATTTATTTCTTTTTATTTTTTTATGATAATAAATTTTGTGTCGAAAAGGGCTTGTTTTTACCAGAGGCGTTGTACTGGTAGGTGAAACAGTTGGCATTAACGACGCATGGCTCCGTCTCATTCCTCTCAGGACAGGTGGCGTGGGCGGCGGGGGGGCGGAGCATCTGCCTCGTCCTCACAGAGTTCACGTCACACGACTGCACAAAGAGCAAAACCCTTGTCATCTGTTAGGTAACATTCCTCACACACTTGTGATAAATGTCTATTAGTTAATAGCAGCAGAACTGTTATGGCTCTCACTTTGGTTAGCATTAATTGCTAAGTTGCTCGGAAGATATCACTAAAGCTCCAACAGCAGAAGAACATGACCCCATGCCACCCCAACAGACCAAACCAGTAAATCACCACTGACACCATAACTAATCCCATCTTCCATGACAGGAACCTTCTCAGCACCACGCCTTCCTCTTCAAAGCCATATGTATTTAAATCAGGCAGAAAAATGTTTTTTTTTATTGTACATAATAAACCAAGATACCTCTCAGCTCTGTCTTAGCTGTTCATCCCACACTATATGTTTCTTCTTATTATTTCTCAGAAGGTTCTTTGCCTCTATTTGAATATTTCACATTATCTCTGACAAAGAAGTATAATCAGAGATGCACTTTTCCTTCCTTTCCCCCAGCAGCTATTCTCAAATCTGAGACAAATGGAAATCAAAATTCAAATGAATCTCCAGCAGCAATGAAGCATTTGTAATTCTAATTAACGTTGTGTTCTGAGAAAGTTGCATGCGCTGAGGACAAAATGCAAATGGATGGTGATGAGACACAAACAGAGGACAAGCTTCACTGTGTCCCAGCTGCTCAGAGTCAATTCACAGTAAAGTGTCAGTGTGTTCGAAAAAGGCTAATTAGTGGTTAGTCTGTAAAATACTACTTCTATAAATGAAAGAAAAACACAATCTGGTGTGGATAAATAATACAGAGCAGAGAGATGACATGTTGTCTATTATATAACTACTGATTTTATTGAAACAACAAAAAGTCCTACTTCCTAAACGTTAGAATCTATCTCCACTGCAAAAGAAAGAAAGAAAGAAAGAAAGAAAGAAAGAAAGAAAGAAAGAAAGAAAGAAAGAAAGAAAGAAAGAAAGAAAACTTTCACCTAGAACTGCAAGCCAATCATTTCCCAGCCTATCCTGCATAGGTACCACATGGCTACACAGGTCCTGTTTCTGTACCCACCTTATTCCTTGTGGTTCTCATTGGCCAAGTCCCCATTACCAACTACCTTCCCATAGGTCCTGTCTCAATCACCATTCCAAATCCCATCAAGTCCTGTCTCCATCACCACACCATTCTTGTAGGTCCTGTCTCTCAATCCCCATCCAATTCTCATAGGTCCTGTCTCAATCCCCACCCCATGCCCATAGGTCCTGTCTCAATCACCACCCCATTTCTATAGGTCCTGTCTCAATCTCCACCCCATGCCTATAGGTCCTGTCTCAATCCCCCACCCCATTCCCATAGGTCCTGTCTCAATCCCACCCAATTCCTGTAGGCCTTGTCTCAATCCCACCCAATTCCTGTAGGCCTTGTCTGAATCCCACCCAATTCCTGTAGGCCTTGTCTCAATCCCCACCCAATTCCTGTAGGCCTTGTCTCAATCCCCACCCAATTATCACAGGCCCTGTCTCAATTCCCACCCAATTGCCGTAGGTTCTGTCTTTTTCCCTACTCACAAAACATTGCTTTCTTTAGGTCATGCTTCCATCTCCACCTTTCTGAAGGCCTTGTTGTTTCTGTCCCCATGTGTCCCTATCCAAACCTCATTCCCACTGGGCCTGTATTCATCACAAATGCATTCCCAATGATCTTGTCTCTGTTCCACCTCATTCTCATTGATCCTTTTTCAGTCTTGACCCTATCCCCTAGGTGCTGTCTCTGTCTCCTCCTCAAGTCCTTATGTCATATCTCCATCCTTTCATGTAAGTTTCTTTATGTTCCAACCTCATTCCTGTAGGTCTAGTCTTCATCCCCACTTCATTCCCATTGGTTCGGTCTTCATCCCCACTTTATCCCCACTAGTCCTTCATCCTGGTCCCATCCTTGTAAATCCAGTCATCATCCCCACCTCGTTAAAACAGATTGTTTTTATCCCCACCCTTCTTATTACTCTTGTTCCAACCCATTATTCCATTTCCACCTCATTTCCACAGATCCTGTCTCCACTCCATTCCCATAGCTTCTGTTTCACCTCATCCTTGAAGCTCCTGTCTTCAGCCCTGTAAGTCCTCTTTTTAGTCCCATTACCCTATGCCCTGTTTCTACTGTCATGGTGACCTGAGAGATCTGGGGTTGTTACCATGGGACACAAACTCCAGTGACTCCAGGGTGACATTACACAGTCATCAGGACAAGGCAGTGTGCAGGTGCGAGCTTGAGCAGGAACATCGTCCTGATCACACAGAGAGTCATTAACACTGTGACTCTCATTTACACCATCACCACGCAGTACACACCTACAGACAGAGAGAGAGAGAGAGAGAGAGAGAGAGAAGGAGAAGGGTGTTATTTGTGTGCGTGTGTGTGTGTGTGTGTGTGTGTATGTGTGTGTGGAGCAGTTTTGTGTGTTCATTTTTCACTGATTTTCTGTTTGACATGTCTGTATTGCAGTGTGCTGCAAAAGAATCCCTTACAGTAACAATAAAATATTCATTTGTATATGTTTACCTCTGACTGTGTATTCCTCCTTTTAATCTTTTCCTGTTTCATCTGTCTGTTTCATCTGTCTGTCTCTCTGTCTGTCTGTCTGTGTATCTTTCTGTATATCTTGATATATGAACTGATAAATGTTGCAACAGTTATGCTGTAAAGGCAAACAGACAGATAGAAAGATAGACAGACAGAGAGAGAAGATACACAGAGCAACAGAATGACAAACAGACAGACTGACAGAGAGATATACAGACAGACAGAAGGACAGATACACAGGTGTACACCCATACACTCAGACTGACATACAGTCAGAATCATATACTGACAGACAGACAGATATACAGACAATCAGACAGACAGACAGAAACCCAGAGAGAAAAAAATCAGACAGTCAGTTACAGACAAACAGTTATACAGACAAGCAGATATATATATATATATATATATATATATATATATATAGCCAAGCCAAGCAGCCAAGCAGACAGACAGGTGGATATACAGAGATTCAGACAGGTAGACGGATGTACAGACAGAAGGATATGCAGACAGAGATTCAGATAGACAGACGGACATGCAGACAGAGATTAGGACAGACAGACAGATATAAAAACAGTCAGACAGAGAGACAGGCAGCCAAACAGAGAGACAGGCAAATGTACAGACAGACAAAGATACAGACAGACAGGCAGATGGATATACAGACAGACAGATAAACAGACACACAAGACAGATATACAGACAGGCAGCCAAACAGACAGACAGACAGATAGACAGATGTACAGACAGACAGGCAGATGGATATACAGACAGACAGATATACAGACAGACAGATATACAGACAGAGAGACAAGACAGATACAGACACAAACCAACCATCTGACAGATATGTAAAGATAATGATTAATATTTGTCATTTCTATTCTAAAACACACAGTGAAAGATGCTGAAAAACATAATTTAGCTAACTCTTAGCTATTGAAGTGGTTATTGTTCCAGTTTTGGCATTATTGTGTGTGTGTGTGTGTTGCCATAGTAACAGCTCAGAGGAGATGAACCGCTCTCAGAGATGTCGTGTTTAATTACAGTAATTCTGTCATGATGTGAAGACGCTTTAACTGTAATTACACAGGAGGTGACGGCATGACTCAACATAATAACCGTGTGTTTAGACCATGCTCTCAGTGTGTGTGTGTGTGTGTGTAAAACCTTGTATAACGTGTGTGTTACTTTGAGTATACTTCGAGTGTTGTGTATGTGTGTACCGGATCTTGCGGCTCTGCACTCCCTCTCCGCACGCGCTCCCTTCATCCACCGTGTTGATGGAGCAGAAGGACCAGGACTCTGTCACCCACTGATACACTGCACACACACCCCGACACGGTACGACCTCAGACACCTACACGCGCACACACACACACACACACACACACACACACACAACACATATATATATACACCCATGTATCTTTATATATTAACTTTATAACATCAAACAATGAATGATGTGCATAAATCTGCATAAAGTTGCTGTTAATGAAGTGGGCGTGGCTACAGTAACAGTAAATGCGGTGGAGAAAATGAGTAAAAATCATCAGTTCTTCTGCAGGAGTCATTTCTCCATCTGTCCTCCATCTGTTCATTATCCTCCACTTCTCCACTGAGAGGAAAATGAAGTGATTGTGACTCCTCCCTCTTTCTCTAATCATGCTTTCTTTTTTTTCAATTCTCTCTCTTTTGTTTTATTTCTCTATCGCTCTCTTCTCATTTTTCTTTCGCTGTCTTCCCTCCCCCTTTTTCCCTCTCGTCTTTATTCTCATTTCTTTTTCATTTCTTTCTCTTGTCCTGTCATGTTCTTTTCTCTCTCACTCATCTTTCCATCTTTTCTATTTTTTTCTATATTTGTCTTCATATTTTCTCTCATTTCTTCCTTGCCATTTGTATTTCTCTCTCTCTCTTTTCTCTGCTCTGCTTTTGTTTTATTCTGCCTCTATCATTACCATTCTCTCTCTCTCTCTCTCTCTCTCTCTCTCTCTCTCTCTCTCTCTCTCTCTCTCGGTCGTAATAAACTTTTAAAGACGGTGTTTAAGAGATGAGCGAGTGATGAGTAAACGAGAGGAAGCGAGTGATAAACACGGTAAAGATTCCAGAGAGGCTGATTTAAACACGGTGATCACACGCTGCATTAAAGAGCCACTCGTCTTCTCCTTCAGTGCAGAAGAACGACAGAATAAACCAGCAAAAGACAGAGGAAGACGAGTTCTCTCCATCGCTCTGCTTTAAATAAAGCATCTGCTCCTTCTCCCTCTCCCTCTCTCTCTCTCTCTTCATCTTGTCTTCTGTCTCTCCATTGTTTCTCTTTATCTCTCACCTACATTCTTCTCTCCTTCTTTTTCTATCACTCTTTCCATCCTCCATTCATCTTTATGTTTCTGTTCTTTCTCTCACTCTGTTATTTATCATGAACATTTATCTGAACATTTATCTGTTCTTCCTTTTTCCTTCCATTCCTCATCTTCCCATCTTTTAACTCTTTCTATCCCCCCATCTTTCCTTGCCTCCTTCCCTTCTTTCTCTATCCCTCTTTTATTCCTGTGTCACTTCCTGTTTTTTTTCGCTCCTTACTTCTTTCTCTCCATCACTGCTTCCATCTCTCTCCCTCTTTCCTCTGTCCTCTTGTCTTTTCTCCCTCCATCTAAAGTTTCATATTTGTCTTTCTTCCTTACTTCATACCAATCTCAATCTATCCCTTTCTATTCTTCCATTTGCCCTATCTCTTTCTTTTATTCTTTCTTTCCTCCTTCTCTCCTTCCATTAGTCCCCAATTTCCCTCTCACTCCATTTTTTCTTTCTTCATCTTACCTACACGTTCCATCTTCCATCTTTCCTACCATCTAATTCTTTCTCCTTTCACACTTCCACTTTCATCCCTCTCATCTTCTTCAAAGGAAAATGGGCGGGGCTTAAATCTGATTGGCCATTTACAAGATCTTGTGACATCATCACTAGCTTTTTTTTAGTATATTTATCTTCTTAGGAAAAACTGATTCTTTAAGAGTTCTGTTCTTAATTAAACGATAAATACGAGGAACCCTGGCTCAGGGTTCTAAGAAATGAAAAGCAATAATCCTGTTTAAGCTCCGCCCCTTAATGATCCAAGAACACATCCCACACTCTTAATTCTCTTTCCTTCTCCTGCCATCCTTTTCATCACCTTTTCTTTTTCTATCCTGCAGAACGAGTTATTTAGTTCTTGAGAGTTCCTTCATTTGACAGCGCAACAGCATCAAAGCGATGATGGAGGGAGGGATGGAGAGAATGAAGGAGGACAGAAGGGCAAAAAGAGAACAAGTGTTACTGACCTGAGCCTTCGTCCACGTCCGTATCAGCAGTGCGGTGAGCAGACGGGAAAGAAAGGGAAGGAGAGAAAGCGTAAAGCCATTAGTTTATCAGCGTTCACTTCCTAGTGCAGTGTGTTTGTGTCGGAAACTCATGAGTACCATGAGTACCCTGAGCACCATGTGTGCCATGAGTACTCTGAGTACTATGAACACCATGCGTAACCCTCAGTACCTTAGGACCATAAGTACCCTCAGTAACATAAGTACACATAAGTACACTGAGTACTATGAGCACCATGCATACCCCTCAGAACCATGAGTACCCCGAGTACCATAAGTACACTGGGTATTATGAACACCCAGCATACCCCTCAGTACCCTGAGAACCATGAGCACCCTGACCACCATGAGTACCCTGAGCACTATGCGTACCATGAGTACCCTGAGTACCATAACTACACTGAGTACTATGCGTACCATGAGTAGTTATGAGAATAACTACACTGAGTACTATGAGCACCCCTCTATATATACTATATACCCCTCAGTACCATGAGCACCCTGACTACCATGAGTGCCAGAAATACCCTAGGTACCATAAGTACACTGAGTACAATGAGCACCATGCATACCCATCAGTACCATGAGCACCCTGAGTACCATATGTACCCTGAGCACCATAAGTACCCTGAGCACCATGCATACCATGAGTACCCTGAGTACTATAACTACACTGAGTACTATGAGCACCATGCATACCCCTCAGTACCATGAGTACCCTGAGTACCATAAGTACACTGAGTATTATAAGTACACTGAGTACTATGAGCACCAAGCATATCTCTCAGCACCATGAGTACCCTGAGTACCATAAGTACACTGAGTATAATGAGCACCATGCATACCCCTCAGTACCATGAGTACCCTGAGTACCATAAGTACACTGAGTATTATAAGTACACTGAGTACTATGAGCACCAAGCATATCTCTCAGCACCATGAGTACCCTGAGTACCATAAGTACACTGAGTACAATGAGCACCATGCATACCCCTCAGTACCATGAGTACCCTGAGTACCATAAGTACACTGAGTATTATAAGTACACTGAGTACTATGAGCACCAAGCATATCTCTCAGCACCATGAATACCCTGAGTACCATAAGTACACTGAGTACAATGAGCACCATGCATACCCCTCAGTACCATGAGTACCCTGAGTACCATAAGTACACTGAGTATTATAAGTACACTGAGTACTATGAGCACCATGCATATCTCTTAGTACCATGAGCACCCTGAGTACCATAAGTACCCTGAGCATGAGTTCTCTAAGAGTACTGAGTTCCATAAGTACTGAGTTCCATGAGTTCCATAAGTACAGAGAACCCTGAGCACCATTAGCACCCTGAGTACCATAAATACCACAAGCACCATAAGTACTATGGTACCCTTAGTACTATGAGCACCCTGAGTAACATGACATACCACCATAAATAGCATAAGCACCATCATTCCAATCAGCACCATATGAGTACACTGAGTACCATGATCATGCTGAGCACCATGAGTACCCTAAGTACCCTGAGCACTACAGCTTTCCCTACTGGTGGAGTTTAGTTTAGTGTTTGTCCTGTTACTGTCACAGTAATAAAACCAGTACAGAACCAGTACATTGGTGCTAACTCCAGAGAAATCCTGTTACCTCAAAGTGTAAAGAGATTCAAACTGAAGCTTAACACAATTTAGTGGTCTTTACTAGAGTGAGAGAGAGAGAGAGAGTGAGAGAGAGAGAGAGAGAGAGAGAGAGAGAGAGAGAGAGAGAAGAGAGAGAGAGAGAGAGAGAGAGAGGGAGAGAAGGAGAGAGAGATAGAGAGAGCGAGAGAGAGAGAGGGAGAGAGGGAGAGAAGGAGAGAGAGAGAGAGAGAGCGAGAGAGGGAGAGAAGGAGAGAGAGATAGAGAGAGAGAGTGAGAGAGAGAGAGAGAGAGAGAGACAGCGAGAGAGAGAGAGAGAGTGAGAGAGAGAGACAGAGAGATAGAGAGAGAGAGTAGAGAGAGAGAGAGAGAGAGAGAGAGAGAGAGAGAGAGAGAGAGAGAGAGAGAGAGAGAGATAGAGGGAGAGAAGGAGAGAGAGATAGAGAGAGCGAGAGAGAGAGAGGGAGAGAGGGAGAAAAGGAGAGAGAGAGAGAGAGAGCGAGAGAGGGAGAGAAGGAGAGAGAGATAGAGAGAGAGAGGGAGAGAAGGAGAGAGAGAGTGAGAGAGAGAGAGAGAGTGTGAGAGAGAGACAGCGAGAGAGAGAGAGAGAGAGAGAGAGAGAGAGAGAGAGAGTGAGAACGTCTTCATCAACCCTCTCTTCAGTTAGATAAGAGCTGTGTTAGGAGTAAATCCTCTCCTGATCTGGTGTTCTGAGACGTCACACACACACACTCACACACACACACACTCACACACACACACACACACACACACACACACACACACACACACACACACAGAGACCGAGACTCTCTGATATGTAAAGCTTCAGCACTCGACTCCATCTGCACTCCACACTCCTCCTCTGATCACGCTCAGTTCCTCTGATCTCTCTCTCTACACGTTTACATTCGCTTCACTCCTCTGGCCTGCTGCAGCAGATCCTACTGGAGATCCCGAAAAAAAGACATCTGTTCATCCGGATTTAAAAGATCTGATTCACCAACAGACTCGACGGCGGATTACGTGGTTTACGAGCAGGAGATCACGTCAGAGGACATTCTGGGACATGAAACGTCTGGAAAACTTTACAGCCAAAATCCAATTACATACCGAATTTTATCAGTGAGAAAAAATTGAATCTTCTCAATAAATAATCAATGAAGAGTTGATCAGATATCCAGACGATGATCTGATATCCGCAGCTGAACACACCACACACTCTTCCTCATTTCTGTTACACATCTCCACCTCGCTAGGCTACAGCGTTTCCGCTCTGTTCCTCTTTTGTTTACGGTGCCACGTGTTTGTTTATTTATTTGTTTGTTTGTTTTTTGTTTTTTTCTCCCTGTAGTGTCACTGGTTGTTGCTCTAACAGTAAAACTACATCCCTATCCCAGATCAGTCACTGTATTATATTCATATGCTAGCTTTTTCTGTCTATTTATTTTTCCTTGTGCAGTGTCAGGAGATACTGGGACAGTTCCTTGCCAGACCACTAGGGCATCCTGACGAGTGGTTTATTTATGTATCACTGCGTTATTCCCATGTGGGCGGTGCCACGCCCTTTCCTAATGTGTTTTCCTGCTTTCTCACCTGTCCCTTGTTTTCCCTGTATATGTTTGTCCTGCTGTTTTGGTCGGGGTCAGTCATTATATTTCTATGTGTGGACTTTGTTGGTTTGTTCTGATTGATTTTGTCTGATGTTCTGAAGGTTTTTATGACAGTTTATTCACATCATACTTGGTGGCTCAAGTGGTTAAGGCTCTGGCCCGGAAGATCGGGGTTCAAATCCCAGCATCGCCAGGCTGCCTTCGTTGGGCCCTTGAGCAAAACCCCCAACCCACCCTGCTCCAGGGGTTCCCCAACCCCCAAGGATGGGACATTTTAGGACCCTGATAAAGCTTGGGTCGGTTGTTGATGTGGAGCTTGTTAACAGTCAGAATATTTTTCCTGCTTAGTTTCTACTTGTTTTTTTTTCACCTGCACTCATCTTCACCTCCTAACAGACATTTTGCTTACTGAGAAGAAAGCAGCATGAATTTTTGAATATCCTCGTGCAGGTCACTAGAAGCGGTCAGCCATCAGATGAAACCCTGCTGCACTTCTTCTTCCACTCAGATTAGATTCACGACAATGGAGCTGGAGGATCATATTGACGGCCAGCACTCGAGTATTCCGAAGTGATCTAATCTAATTCTTTTGACAAATGCTTGGACATTTGCAAATGTGCAAACTCGGACCTCTAGACCCAAAGTCTACACAGATTTTCTGACCCCATTTCAGATCTTTAGATCTTCTTATGGACTTTATATAGAATCTTAGGCCCC
>JAUCMX010000006.1:1984071-2021571 GCA_033459395.1 Hemibagrus guttatus | reverse complement strand
ATTCCCAGTGCCCTATTGTATCAAAGTCTTGCATTTCCAGTGCACTGTGTTTCCAGAGTCTTGAATTCCAGTGCCCTGTCTTTCCAGAGTCTTGAATTCCCATTGGCCTATGGTACCAGCATATTAAATTCCCAGTTCCCTGTGTTTCCACAATCTTGTATTCCGAGTTCCCTATGTTTCCAGTGTCTTGAATTCCCAGTGCTCTATGTTTCCAGAGTCTTGAATTCCCAGTGCTCTATGTTCCCATAGTCTTGAATTCACAAGGCCCTGTGCTCCCAGAACTTTTTTTTTCCTTTCTTAAGGGCTTGTGTTTTCAGAGTCTTGAATTTCCAGTGCCCCATGGTACCAGAGTCTTGAATTTCCAGTGCCCTCTATTCCCAGAGTCTTGATTTCCTAGTGCCCTATGGTACCAGAAGATTGAATTCCCAATGACCTGTGTTTCCAGAATCTCAAATTCTTAGTACTCCATGTTTCCAGAATCTTGAATTCCCAGTGCCCTATGGTATCAGAGTCTTGAATTCCCATTGCCCTGTTTCCAGAGTCTTGAATTTCCAAGGTCTCCTGTTCTTAGAGTCCTGTGTTCCCAGTGCCCTCTGTTCCTAAGGGTCTGTTGTTCAAAGTTCTTAACTTTGAGATAGAGAAAAATAAAGAGAGGCTGCTGTGGGAAAGAGTGTTTATAGCTACTATAATGAAAGTGACAAGAGGAACTAACTTGTTTCACAGACATTCCACATGTGACTACAGACAGATAAAAATATAAGGTGTCATTTTAATTATTGCCTTTAAGATGTATAAAATGCTTCGGGATGATTTTCATATATTGTCCGTTACGGAGCTCTTTCAATCTGATAACAAGGTTAAGAGATAAATTGCAGTAAGTGTACAATAAACTATCAGGCATGTCCATCAGAGAATGACCAAATACCAATTTATTAAATATAAAAAGGCTTTTAGACGCCAAATCAAAACATCAATCTCAGCCTTATCCACTCACCTCTCTCTGCGAAACAAAAGTGTTAATACGCTCCTCAGCCCACTGGTGGGAGCCACTATCAGAGCGTAAATGGAAAACATATTGATTTAGCTGTATTCAGTAGAGAAAGTGTGTGCGGGAGTTGAGGCAGAACACGAACGTACCAGAAGACCACTCCAGGTCTCATCATCTGTAAATGGATCAGCGCTATTACAGATTATGGAGACATAAAGCATGCAGAGAGGGCTGTACTCACTCACTGCTCGCTATGCAACCATGCTGGGTGTTTTTGTTTTTTTTTTTGTTATAAAATATTTCAGAGCCTTCAGCAACTCAGACATCTAAAATTACAACAAAAGAAAAAATAAATGTCAAGCTGGCAGGAATGAATGAAAAAGAAAATGGAGGGTTTGTTGCATTTGCTGTGATGAATGTTCTCCATAAAACACAAAGCGACAAACAGCCACAACATTTAATCAACAGCACGAGCAGTAACATTCTCCATAAAGCACTGCGTGGAAAACGCTCACTTCTGATTGGCTGGCTGGTGATTTCAGCCCCGGTTCAGAATCGTTGATCCTCATGTGGTTGATTGGACCCGTGAACACCATCGTGACTTGGAGATTAGATCCAGCTGATGTGTAGAAATGTGTTTAATATGTGGATGATGCACTAAACCTGATGAGAAATGAATCCTGGGACAGCTGCAGAGGGGGCGGAGCCATCATAGAACATTTAGATTTTGCTGAAAGGATAACGCTAGGAATAAAAATCAAATTAAACACCACTATATTGTGATCGCAACATTTAGAAAAAATCGGATGGTGTTTTGGTGCGTAACCTTCCGTAATTCATCATCTCCATTTAGTTAAGTAGTTTCATTTGGGAAAAATCACGTAGCACATACTCAAGCACACAGTGCACTTGGAGTGTACAGTTTGTCAATGGAGTCTCGGGTTTAATGTGAAAATGTTTTCATCAAAAACAGCGGGAAAAAGGAGACGAGATGGTCTGAGAAGTTGCCATAGCAACAGTGCTTGAGCAGTGCAGAATTTTCGATTTGTTGAGTAATGCTTAGTGCAATAGGTTTATATTAACGTGCTCGCTTTATCGTTTCCATAGTAACAGCCTGTTAACAGGGATTTGCAAAGCGGTCAATCAAAAAAGGTTTAAAAACACGTATAATTGTTGATATGGTGTATGGAAAGAGTCTCCAGTGTCAGAGCTTTGTAACAGCCAGAGGTGAAGCAGGGAGTGTTTTGAATCTTCAGGTCAGAGGAGTTTATATGCTTTTCTGAGTAAGACGTCGTTAAATTATCTGATATAAAACAGGAATAAAACACTTGGGGGCTTGCAGTTATACATACACCAGCCAGGAATAACATTATGACCACCTGCCTAATATTGTGTCGGTCCCCCTTTTCCTGCCAGAACAGCCCTGACCCATAAAGCACTGTGTTTTCTGACCCCTTTCTATCAGAACCAGCATTAACTTCTTCAGCAATTTGAGCAACAGTAGCTTGTCTGTTGGATCGGACCACACGGGCCAGCCTTCGCTCCCCACGTGCATCAATGAACCTTGACCGCCCATGACCCTGTCTCCGGTTCACCACTGTTCCTTCCTTGGACCACTTTTGATAGATACTGACCACTGCAGACCGGGAACACCCCACAAGAGCTGCAGTTTTGGAGATGTTCCGATCCAGTGGTCTAGCCATCACAATTTGGCCCTTCATCAAACTCGCTCAAATCCTTACGCTTGTCCATTTTTCCTGCTTCTAACACATCAACTTTGAAGACAAAATGTTCACTTGCTGCTCAATATATCCCACCCACTAACAGGTGCCATGATGAGGAGATACTCAGTCTTATTCACTTCACCTGGCACTACTCAGGATGTTATGTAACATCAGGTGGGTAACATTAACAATATTTACATCATTAAATAATAAGAAAGCAAAAAGCCATGCTGATCAGGAAGTGTAGCTGTAGGGACCTAACACTCATATTAGAAAGTGTAATGTATGGATATGGCTAGAATGTTCCATTAATTTTAATTGTAGATTTGATAATTAATATTCTCAAATTACTGAGGATGCTGTGACAAAACTAAGAAAATGTCCGGAGGGTTTTTCTTGCAGCCCCAGTGCTTTTTATTTTCAGGTTTATTCTGCACTCCGAAATTCATTTCCAGTCTTGAAAATATGTAACTAGCATGCTAGTCACAATCACACCACTGCCTCAGGAATGTGGAGTGTGTGAGCGAATTATTCTTGGCTAAAATGTACATGTCTTCTCGTTTTCTCCCTCCATTATATTCTGCTCCAAGCTGATTGTTGCTGAGTGCACATTTGCAAGCCTTGTTAAATTCTTCAGGCTGGATGAACACGGGGCACTCTGGTGTTCCTGATGGTGCCCATATGGCATCTGGACTGAAAGTGGGCAATGAGAATGCTCGAAGTCATAAAAAACCCCGAAGCGGAACATGAACCAGACCCTCCGGAGAGAGAAAACGGTGTGAAGCATGTGAGTGGAACAAGAGATTTTCCAGCAAGGCACTATGGGGCGCTGCAGCAAACACGGAAACATACTGCAAACAAACATGGAGGTAAACATGGCCTAGTACTAAACTCGACTACACAAATAAATTATATTTTGTTGTGCAGCATGGCCACCGTGATGAGGCATGTTTGCTGAATTCACTCAGGAAATCTATACAGCAGGTGGTTTTTTGCACCTACGACCTGAACTGCAGTCAATAAACTCAAATAGAAATGTATTTCAGTTATTCTCTTCTCCAAAAATACAATCCTTCTTTTCTTTTCTTCTCTTTTCATTATTCCTTCATCCATTTCTATGATTGTTCCAACTTCTTGTCCCACACTTACCCCCTGTACTACAGTTATTACCCCCTACAACACTATTATTCCTGTTTCCTTTGCTGATTGGCAACATAACACCCCCCTCCACCCCCCAAGGTACTACTATTATTCCCACATCCACTACAATTATTCCCATCTCCAAGGCTACAGTAATTTCCCCATCCTGCACTAGGATACTTCCTGACTTTTGCACTGATCATTACTACCTCCTGTGCTACAGTCATTCCTGTTTCCTGTGCTGAATCTTCCCCATCCTCTGGTATGATTATCACAACACTTGCACCAAAACCATCTCCTGCTTATACTACAATTACTCACACATGGACTATGATTATCCCTCCATCCTGCAATTATTTCAAAATCCTGTCTAGACCAAGATTATTGCGCTTTCCTGTGATGTTGTTCCTTCCATAAATCTGATCATTCCCAGCTCCTTCACTCTGATCATTCGAACCATTCCCACTTCTTTCACTCCGATCATTCCCACCTCTCCCACAACCTTCACCCTGCTCATTCCCAGCATGTTCACTTTGATCATTCCCACTTCCTTCACGCTGATCATGTCCACCTCCTTCACTCGGATCATTCCCACCATTTCCACACCCCTCATTCAGATCATTTCCAACATTCTTATTCCCTTCACTTTGATCATTCCCATCATTCCCACCTCCTTCATTCAGATCATTTCCATCATTCCCACCTTCATTCCCTCATTCACTTGGATCATTCCCACCTCCTTCACTCAGATCATTCCCACCTCCTTTATTTGGATCATTCCCACCATTTTTCCACCTCCTTCACTCAGATCATTCCCTTCATTCCCACCTCCTTCACTCCGATCATTCCTATCATTCCAATCAAATTTACTCAGATCATTCCCTGCCCCTTCATTTTGATCACTCAGATCATTCCCACCTTCTTCATTTGGATAATTCACATCATTCCCACCTCCTTCACTCAGATCATTCCCACTATTTTTCCCCTTCCTTCACTCAGATCATTCCCACTATTTTTCCACTTCCTTCACTCAGATCATTCCCATCATTCCCACCTCCTTCACTCAGATCATTCCCACTATTTTTCCACTTCCTTAACTCGGAACATTCCCATCATTCCCATTTCCTTCACTCGGCTCATTCCCACCTCCGTCATTTAAATCATACCCATTGTTCCCACCTCCTTCACTCAGACCATTCCCAACTCCTTCACTTGGATCATTCCCACCATTCTCATCTTCTTCACTCAGATCATTCCCACCATTTTTCCACCTCCTTCATTTGGATCATTCCCATCATTCCCACCTCCTTCACTCAGATCATTCCCACCATTCACACCTACTTCACAATGATAATTAAACCAACAATTAAATCATTCCCCCGCTAAACTCACACTATTCCTGTGCTACACCCAGACTATGATTATTCCCACCCCCTGTGCTGCAGTTATTCCCAACTTCTGCAATACAATTATTCCTGAGTCTTACATTACCATTATTCGCACACATCTATTCCATGAATACTCCTGCCCCTTCCTAACCTATGATTATCCCACCTGCTGTGCTATAGTTATCCCTGCCTCAGGTTCTATGATGCACTTCTTGAGCTATTAACAGTTATTCCCACATTCTCTCTTCATGTGCTATATCTTGTTCCCTTCTGTTCTATGATTGTTTTCATCCATTTTGGAATGAATATTCCTGCCTCTCGTGTCAGTGAACGCTGGAAAATACTAGATTTTTTAAATCCTACAGGGCACATTTGGTTCCTGGCCATCAGCACTGATGCGTCCCTCCGGTCCGCAGAGGACGACACGGCGAGATAAGAATATCAATCTGCTCTTCCTGATTGAGTCACAGTGGAAAGTGAAGCAGTGAGAACCAGCTAGCGATAGCCGGAGCTCCATCCGCTAGGCTAAGTGTGTTAGAGACGTGTGGGGAAAAAATATCTAACTGCAGTAGTAAGAGACAGAATGTTCTGGAAGATATAAAATACTCTAGATTCTCCCTTCAGTCAATTGTTGTTTCAGCACTGTTATTAAACATCACCAGACCTCATTATTATCAGTAATAAGATGTTAATAACAGTTTATCATATAAGATTCATTTGGTGTGTGGAATTAGCATATCTATTTTTGTTTATACTACAAGAATAAAGAAGCTAAGACCTACAATGTGTCTGTGCATCATCTTAGTTTTTTCCTCATGAGTCATTTATGTTTATAAGCGATTATTTCCAACATGATTAATTTTTTTGTTTTCAGTTTTTCTTTCTTTTTTTGAACAAATGATTCAGTTGTTTTCACATGTGCTAATTAAAAATGATTCACTTATTTGCATATATGATTATTACAAACAATTCACTTATTTACATATCTTTTCTTTTTAACAAATGATTCACTTATTTCCTCACATGATTCTTACAAATGATTCACTTACTTCCACATATGGTTCTTACAAATTATTCACTTATTTCCATATATGGTTCTTACAAATGATTCACTAATTTCTACATATGATTCTTAAAAATGATTCACTTATTTCCACATATGATTCTTACAAATGATTCACTTATTTCCACATATGATTCCTACATATGATTCACTTATTTCAACATTTTTCGACCTGTGAGTTTTACAAATGAGTCGCTTATTTCCAAGTCTTTTTTTTTTTACCTTTTACAAATGATTCATTTATTTCAACATGTGATTTTTTTAACATACGATTCACTTATGTCTTTTTTTAAATTAATTAATTAATTTTACAAATGATTCACTTATTGTCAATGCATTTTTTCCTTTTATTTCTTTCTTTCTTTTTTTCTTTCTTTCTTTCTTTCTTTCTTTCTTTATTTATTTATTTATTTATTTATTTATTTATTTATTTATTTATTTCTTCTTCTTCTTCTTATTTCAGCTTTTCCCTTCAGGCGTCGCCACAGCGAATCATCTCTCTCCACCTATCCCTATCTTCTGCATCCTCAACACTTGCACCCACTAGCTTCATATCCTCATTAATTCCATCCATATACCTCCTCTTTGGCCTTCCTCTTTGCCTCCTGCCTGGCAGCTCCATGTCCAACATTCTCCTACCAATATACTCACTCTTCCTCCTCTGAACATGTCCAAACCATCTTAATCTGTCCTCCCTAACTTTGTCCCCCAAACGTCCAACATGAGCTGTCCCTCTGATGTACTCGTTCCTAATCCTGTCCAATCTTGTCACTCCCAAAGAGAACCTCAACATCTTCAGCTCTGCTACCTCTAGCTCTGACTCCTGTCTCTTCCTCAGTGACACTGTCTCTAAACCATACAGCATGGCCGGTCTCACCACTGTCCTGTACACCTTCCCCATGATTCTCGCCGATATTTTCCTATCACACAGAACTCCCCACACCTTTCTCCACCCATTCCAACCTGCCTGCACTCGCTTCTTTACCTCTTTCGGACACACCTCCAAAACTCCATTACTCTGGACAGTTGACCCCAAGTACTTAAACTCCTGTACCTTCTTCACCTCTACACCCTGTAACCTTACTGTTCCACTTCCCTCCCTTTCATTCACACACATGTACTCAGTCTTACTACCACTGACTTTCATTCCTCTTCTCTCCAGCGCAAACCTCCACCTCTCCAGGTTTTCCTCCACCTGCTCCCTGCTCTCACTACAGATCACAATGTCATCTGCAAACATCATTGTCCAAGGAGACTCCTGTCTGACCTCCTCTGACAACTGGTCCATCACTATAGCAAACAGGAAGGGGCTCAGAGCCGATCCCTGATGCAGTCCCACCTCCACTTTGAACTCCTCTGTCTGACCTACAGCACACCTCACCACTGTCCTGCTCCTCTCATACATGTCCTGCACCACTCTGACATACTTCTCTGCTACTCCTGACTTCCTCATACAGTACCACAGCTCTTCTCTTGGCACCCTGTCATACGCTTTCTCCAAGTCTACAAACACACAGTGCAACTCCCTCTGACCATCCCTATACTTCTCCATCAAAATTCTCAGAGCAAAAATTGCATCTGTTGTGCTCTTTCTGGGCATGAAGCCATATTGCTGCTCACAAATTTTCACTACCTTCCTTAACCTAGCTTCCACTACTCTTTCCCATAGCTTCATTGTATGGCTCATCAACTTTATCCCCCTATAGTTACTGCAACTCTGCACGTCACCCTTATTCTTAAAGATCGGCACTAACACACTTCTTCTCCATTCCTCAGGCATCCTCTCACTCTCTAAAACCCTGTTGAACAAACTAGTTAAAAATTCCACTGCTGCCTCTCCTAGACACTTCCAGACCTCCACCGGGATGTCGTCAGGACCAACTGCCTTTCCACTTTTCATCCTCTTCAAAGCCTTCCTGACTTCATCCTTTCTAATCTTATCTACTTTCTGTTCCACAGAGTTCACCCCTTCTACTCTTTTTTCCATCTCATTTTCCTCATTAATCAGCTCCTCAAAGTACTCCTTCCATCTCCTCTGTACACTCTCCTCACTTGTGAGCACCCTTCTATGGTGAATCATCTATATCCTTAATAACTCTAACTTGCTGCACATCCTTCCCATCTTGATCCCTCTGCCTAGCTAACCTGTACAAGTCCTTCTGTCCTTCTCTAGTGTCTAACCTAGTGTACAACTCGTCATATGCCTTCTGCTTGGCCTTAGACACCTCCCTCTTCACTCTGCGCTGTAACTCCTTGTATTCCTGTCTATTCTCTTCAGTCCTGTCCATGTCCCACTTCTTCTTGGCTAACCTCTTCCTCTGGACACTATCCTGAACTTCCTCATTCCACCACCAAGTCTCCTTATCTTCTTTCCTCCTTCCAGATGACACACCCAGCACCTTTCTCCCTGTCTCCCTGATCACTTCTGCTGTAGTTTCCCAGTCATCTGGCAGCACTACCTGACCACCCAGAGCCTGCCTCAACTTCTGTCTAAATTCCTCACAACATTCCTCCTTTTTCAGCTTCCACCACTTGGTTTTCTTCTCTATCTCTATCTTTGACCTCTTCTTCTTACAGACCATCAAAGTCATCCTACACACCACCATCCTATGCTGTCTGGCTACACTCTCTCCCACCACCACTTTACAGTCACTAATCTCTTTCAGATTGTCTCTTCTACATAGGATGTAGTCTACCTGTGTTCTCCTACCTCCACTCTTGTAAGTCACTCTATGCTCCTCCCTCTTCTGAAAATAAGTGTTAACCACAGCCATGTCCATCCTCTTAGCAAAGTCCACTACCATCTGTCCTTCTAGGTTCCTTTCCTTAACTCCAAACTTGCCCATCACCTCCTCATCACCTCTGTTCCCCTCACCAACATGTCCATTAAAATCCGCTCCTATCACCACTCTCTCACCCGTGGGAATACTCTCCATCACCTCATCTAATTCATTCCAGAATCTCTCTTTCTCCTCTAACTCACAACCTACCTGTGGGGCATAACCACTAACAACATTCAACATCACCCCTTCAATCTCTAACTTCAGACTCATCACCCTGTCTGACACTCTCTTCACCTCCAGAACATTCCTCACAAACTCCTCCTTCAGGACCACACCTACCCCATTTCTCTTACTATCCACACCATAATAAAACAGCTTGAATCCTGCTCCTATACTACGAGCCTTGCTACCCTTCCACCTGGTCTCCTGTACACACAGTATATCCACCTTCCTTCTCTCCATCATATCAGCCAGCTCTCTACCTTTCCCTGTCATAGTACCAATATTCAGAGTTCCTATTCTCAGTCCTACACTCTTACCTTTCCTCTTCTCTCTCTGTCTGCGCACTCTCCTCCCCCCTCTACTTCTTCCACCAACAGTAGCCCAATTTCCACCGGCGCCCTGTAAATCAACGGCGCCGATGGCGGTCGTTGTTAACCCGGGCCTCGACCGATCCGGTGTGAAATTCAGAGTACTGACGATTCGCATGGTTAAATTTGGCAATGTTTTACACCGGATGCCCTTCCTGACACAACCCTCTCTATTTATCCGGGCTTGGGACCGGCACAGAAGTCACTGGACTGTGACCCCCATGGCTAGATTTTATTTATTTATTTATTTAATATATTTTTTTAAATAAATAATTCACTTATTTCTACATGATTTTTAAACAAACGATTCACCTTTTTCCACATGTGATATTTACAAATTATTCGCTTATTTTCAGCATTTTTCCATGTGACAAAAATCATATTTAATCTCACAAATAAATTCCATAATTAATTTATTTCAACATGCTATATTTTTCCAGATGTATAAAAATAATATAATTTTATTGAATCATTGTGTGATTGTGTTTCAGGAAAAGGAGGAAAATTTGAAACACCAACAATTCCTTGTTTGTTCGCCTACACTTGCAGTAAGAGGAACACATCATTTCATTTTTTGTTTGATTGAAATGCTGCTTTTAATGATCCTGGGGAGAAAATAAAACCTCCTTGATATTTTCCAAGAAGGAGAGGGTAAGAAGGATTCCACGGGGTATAACCTTGCTGTGCCCTGAAATCCGTGGAGCATAAGGTACATGACTGCTGAGGTAAGGGTAAAAGAGAGAAAATGAGAGGCACAGAGGGAGATAAAGGAACAGAGAAAAAAAAACAGACATAGAGATAAAAAGAGAGAAGAGAAAGAAAGAGGAGATAAAGAGCGAGAGATAGATAAAGAGCGAGAGAAATACTCTCCAATTACAGAGTGCTTTAAATCACAGCTACAGAAATATCACAGAGCTCCGGTTCCTTAACTGTTCTAACGTACAGCTTGAGAAAAAACCCACACACCTCTTCACTTCCTCCGATTATCACTTCCAAATGCAACCATTTTTCATGTGAGGAATAACTCGGGATGCTGTGATGTGAAATTAAAGCAGGAAGAACGGTTCAGTTTCATTTATTAACGAAAAACTAATCACACGTTTAAAAGGTTTACAGTGTGATTTAATGTGGAAGAGAGACAATCATATTCTGCTGATAATAATAATAAACAATCACTTCCTCACCAGCATCTTCTCTCTCTCTCTCTCTCTCTCTTGCATGATTAAGCTGTTGCTATAGTAACGACAACATATCAGAGCAAGTGCATTAATATAAACCTGCGCTACTGTCAGAGCTCCTGTTAGAGAGAATTAATCAACACCTTCTGTCCAACCAGAGTCCAGAACTGATGGAGTCTGATGGTTTTTTGTTGTAATAATAGCATGAGGGCAGGATTATGGTGAACCATCTGAGAGCTTCAGGGTACTTGCTTCTATTCTAAGATGAGTTTTAATGTGCGTGTGTATATGTGTGTGTGTGTGTGTGTGTGTGTGTGTGTGTGTGTGTGTGTGTTCATGATATACACCGAGCAGGAATAACATTATGACCAACTGACCACCTATTGTGTTGGTCCCCCTTTTGCTACCGGAACAGCCCTGACCCGTCCTGTACTGTGTATCCTGACACCTTTCTATCAGAACCAGCATTAACTTCTTCAGCAATTTGAGCAAAAGTCTGTCGGATCAGACCACACGGGCCAGCCTTCTCTCCCCACGTGCATCAATGAGCCTTGACCGCCCATGACCCTGTCTCTGGTTCACCACTGTTCCTACCTTGGACCACTTTTGATAGATACTGACCACTGCAGACCGGGAACATCCCACAAGAGCTGCAGTTTTGGAGATGTTCTGATCCAGTGGTCTAGCCATCACAATTTGGCCCTTCATCAAACTCGCTCAAATCCTTACGCTTGTCCATTTTTCCTGCTTCTAACACATCAACTTCTAGGACAAAATGTTCACTTGCTGCCTAATATATCCCACCCACTAACAGGTGCCATGATGGGGAGATACTCAGTCTTATTCACTTCACCTGGTACTGCTCATAATGTGTAACCTGATCAGTATATATATATATATATATATGTATACATTAATTTTTGGAGCTTAAAGACAAGAACTGGACTGAAACCATGTCTAGACCACTGCTTCTCAATCAGTCATCAAGGTCCAGCAGATGGTCCAGAATCCCTCTGTTGTGTGAGATGAGATTGAGCAAAAAAAATGGACAGTCTTGGGGCCAGATGTCCAGTTTAAGAAGCCTGGGTCTAGATGCTACAGATAAAACTAAACAGGAAACAAAAAAAAAAACAGGCAGCAATGGGAATGTGAAATGATCTTCACCTGAGTTTGAATACAGAAAGAAATTTATTTGTAGTCTCTGAATCCAGCCTGTTTTGCAGTATTAACAGGTCAGGTTGTATATCAGCATCGTTTCCGTAGCAACCCACCAGCAGAGTGGAACGCAGTGATGAACATGGTGTCTGTACAGCAGGGTCCTAGTGCCTGACTGCATTACTAATCTTCTATAATTCTATTTCTAGGACATCATTCCAGTCGTTTGTTATTAGTGTAATAGATCAGCGTTTTGCGTCGGAGGAAACGGAGTCTTAAAGACGTTAATCGCGACGTTTTATCTTATAGAATTCTAACACCGCCAATTATGCTACGGCTTAAATTTTAAACACTTACATCATATCATCTCAGACAAGTTATGGCTTCTGAGTTAATTATGTAAATGCAGAAAGGGCAGGACCAACACAGCATGATGCTGAAGGATTAACTTCATGAATATTTTAACAGTTACGCATTATGCATAACGCTAATAATTCATAAGAGGTCACAGTCTGAGACAGACGCAAGTTCAGGAGTGATGTCGAGACTGACGAAGGAAAAGTTTTCGAAAAGTTTCACTCTTCTCAAATGAGAATGCGACACTCAAGATCATCAAAATCACCTGCAGGTTGGTCAGGACTCTCAGTGTTTATAATGATTTATAATCCCACTCTCAGTGTTTATAATGATTTATAATCCCACTCAGTGTTTATAATGATTTATAATCCCACTCTCAGTGTTTATAATGATTTATAATCCCACTCAGTGTTTATAATGATTTATAATCCCACTCTCAGTGTTTATAATGATTTATAATCCCACTCTCAGTGTTTATAATGATTTATAATCCCACTCAGTGTTTATAATGATTTATAATCCCACTCTCAGTGTTTATAATGATTTATAATCCCACTCTCAGTGTTTATAATGATTTATAATCCCACTCTCAGTGTTTATAATGATTTATAATCCCACTCTCAGTGTTTATAATGATTTATAATCCCACTCTCAATGTTTATAATGATTTATAATCCCACTCTCAGTGTTTATAATGATTTATAATCCCACTCTCTGTGTTTATAATGATTTATAATCCCACTTTCTGTGTTTATAATGATTTATAATCCCACTCTCAATGTTTATAATGATTTATAATCTCACTCTCAGTGTTTATAATGATTTATAATCCCACTCTCAGTGTTTATAATGATTTATAATCCCACTCTCAGTGTTTATAATGATTTATAATCCCACTCTCAATGTTTATAATGATTTATAATCCCACTCTCAGTGTTTATAATGATTTATAATCCCACTCTCAGTGTTTATAATGATTTATAATCCCACTCTCAGTGTTTATAATGATTTATAATCCCACTCTCAGTGTTTATAATGATTTATAATCCCACTCTCAGTGTTTATAATGATTTATAATCCCACTCTCTGTATTTATAATGATTTATAATCCCACTCTCAGTGTTTATAATGATTTATAATCCCACTCTCTGTATTTATAATGATTTATAATCCCACTTTCTGTGTTTATAATGATTTATAATGGTCTGGTTCCTCTCAAGGTTTCTTTCTCAGGGAGTTTTATAGTCCTGTAAACAATGTCCAGTGTTAAAAGTGCTATACAAATAAAATTGAATATTTTCATATAAATTTCACAAACTTAGACACATCTCTGTTACATCAGCTCCACTCCCCTCTACGTGTGTGAGTCTCACGTGACTTCTGAACAGCTCTTAAGTCACGTGTGCTCCTTCAGTACCTTCAGCACTCTGTATCAGAAAACATCAACATGAGAAAGGGTCTGAGTTACCGCTCAGGTGAGTTAAAGTGAGAAAACATCTGAGCCTTAAACTTACAGTTAAAGATGGAGGGGTGTGTGTGTGTGTGTGTGTGTGTGTGTGTGTGTGTGTGTGTGTGTGTGAGTGTGTTAAATGTAAAAGGTTCTGAGTGCTGAGATTATGAATGTTATACAGAAGGATTATAAACAAGGCACAGGAGGAATCTATGAGCACACGGGGATTAGTAGAGAATGAGACTGTGCGAGCGAGTGTAGAGAGTCGGATTGTTTAGCGTGATGTGTTTGGAATTTCAGCGACCGGAATAAGATATTTAAAGAATAATACATAAGTACAGGTTTATGAACTGCTTATGTCAGTATTCATAAGATAAGATAAGATGTTTGCCTCAGCAGCCATCCAACACACTGAGATATGAAGGAAAAATTCAGGGGAATTTAAGAGCTGCTCAGACGGGCCGTTATTCCCAGAAAGAGAAGCTTGTGAATTTTATATCATGATGAAATCTTTCTATTGCTTGCTGTTCTCTCTCTTTTTATTTATTTATGTTTTTCTTCAATATAGAGTGGAGGTTAAAGATGGAGTGGAAGATGGAGTGTCCTGCACAGAGCCCTGACTCTGACTCAACCCCCCCTGGGATGAACTGGAACTGGAGTCTCCTCAACATCCCAACATCAGTGTCTGATCTTACTAATGCTCTTGTGGGAAAGTGTGAATGAACCCAAATCCTCACAAACACACTCCAACAACTGGGGGAAAACCTTCGAGGAGAGGAGAGGAGAGGAGAGGAGAGAAGAGAAGAGAAGAGAAGAGAAGAGAAGAGAAGAGAAGAGAAGAGAAAGAAAGAAAAAAAGATGAAAAGAGAAGAGAAGAGAAGAGAAGAGAAAAGAAAAGAAGAGAAGAGAAAAGAAGAGATGAGAAGAGAAGAGAAGAGAAGAGAAAGAAAAGAGAAAAAGAAGAGATGAGAAGAGAAGAGAAGAGAAGAGAAGAGAAGAGAAGAGAAGAGATGAGAAGAGAAGAGAAGAGAAGGAAGAGAAGAGAAGAGAAGAGAAAGAAAAGAGAAGAGAAGAGAAGAGATGAAAAGAGAAGAGAAGAGAAGAGAAGAGATGAAAAGAAAAGAGATGAAAAGAGAAGAGAAGAGAAGAGATGAGAAGGGGAAGAGAAGAGAAGAGAAGAGAAGAGAAGAGAAGAGAAAGAGAAGAGAAGAGATGAGAAAAAGAAGAGAAGAGATAAAAGAGAAAAAGAAAGAAGAGATGAAAAGAGAAAAAAGAAGAGAAAAGAAGAGAAGAGATGAGATGAGAAGAGATGAGAAGAGAAAAAGATGAAAAGAGAAGAGAAGAGAAGAGATGAAAAAAGAAAGAAAAAAGAGAAGAGAAGAGATGAGAAGAGATGAAAAGAGAAGAGAAGAGAAGAGAAGAGAAGAAAAAGAGAAGAGAAGAGAAGAGAAGAGAAGAAAAAGAGATGAAAAAAAGAAGAGAAGAGAAGAGATGAGATGAGAAGAGATGAAAAGAGAAGAGAAGAGAAGAGAAGAGATGAGAAGAGATGAAAAGAGAAGAGAAGAGAAGAGAAGAGAAGAGAAAAAGAAAGAGAAGAGAAGAGAAAAGAGAAAAAGAAAGAGATGAAAAGAGAAGAGAAAAAGAAAGAGAAGAGAAGAGATGAAAAGAGAAGAGAAGAGAAGAGATGAAAAGAGAAGAGAAGAGAAGAAAAAGAGAAGAAAATGAGAAGAAAAAGAAAAGAGAAGAGAAGAGAAGAGAAGAGAAGAAAAAAAATGAGAAAAAAGAAGAAGAAAAAGAGAAAAAGAAAGAGAAGAGAAGAGAAAAAAAAAACTGCAGCTGATTAATTTTAATTTGCTCAGAGGTCTTGAAGGCCACATTTGGGTGTGATGGTCAGCTGTCCACAAACATTTGGCCAGAAACAGGTCAAACTACCAAATAACCTGTAATAGCAGAAACACACTTATAAACACTAAAAAAACAAACAATTTCCCCATAACATCTGGAGGACATTTGTATAGCGAATATAATTATATTAACAGCTGGAGCAGCACATTAACAATAAATATATTAATAATAAAATACAAACGTCCAACTCCCAGAGTAACACAACTCACTAAACACCATCACACAAGCAAACTACACACCTGGTGCAGCACACCTACCGTCTACACACTTAGAAATGGACAAAAACTACCACAGCTACTCGAGAGGCATGTCTATCATGGACAAACTACCATATCACACACTAAAAAATACACACACTCCCCACAACGGATGGGGGGAGTGCGCCTATCATACACCCCACTAACAAATACACAAAAAACTGCTGCAATTCCTACAGTAAAGGTTATATTTGTGTCCATTAAAAAATGCCATAATACTAATGATATGTGGTCATCATAACAAAGAGGTCAATTTATAACATACACAGTTTTGGTCATTTCTCTCTGTCCCACATACACACACACACACTTATGCCTTTTTGTACAGCTCAGCTTGATGACCTTCCATTTCACCTGAATGGCATTTACCCAGCTTGCCTCCCGGAGTGCCCCACACACACACACACAACGCTCTGTTGCCAATAAGCATTTGTCTCACCCTCGTCAGGGGCAGAAAAAGACATCATCCAGGCCAAACTCGGTCCCGAAGCCGCATAAAGACCGTTAGCCATCTGTGCTAATCACATCAGAGAAACGTGTCTGTATCTCCTGCGTGCTCTCTGGAGTCATCTGCATGCTGACCTCTACACACCAACACGTCCTTTACAGCCTAGTCATGTGTACAACGCTCATTCACCACAACTTCTTCTAATGGACTTCAATTATCTGTCATAATGTCCTCAGAAACAACAACAACAGCAAACAGACCAAAGGCTTTCTATCCATCAGATACTTCTGCATTATGAGGAACTCAGCACCAGACCATGATACCCCCACCACCATACTTCACAGCCAGGATGAGCTCCTGATCCATCCACAAAACAGCATCCTGGCTAGCAAAACATCTGAAGAGCTTCTGCAGAATACTGACTTAGCGATCTGTCCTATGATGCAAGATTAGCAAGAAAATAAATAGAAGTCTACACAGCAGTGTGTCTCTTGTTTTGTGAGTGTAGTGGGCGTGGCCTATAAAAATATTTATTGTATATTTTTTTATTTCATTCTAGGGGGGGCATGGTGGCTTAGTGGTTAACATGTTTGCCTCACACCTCCAGGGTTGGGGGTTTGATTCCCACCTCCGCCGTGTGTGTGGAGTTTGCATGTTCTCCCCGTGCCTTGGGGGTTTCCTCCGGGTACTCCGGTTTCCTCCCACGGTCCAAAGACATGCATTGTAGGTTGATTGGCATCTCTAAATTGTCCGTAGTGTGTGAGTGAATGAGAGTGTGTGTGCCCTGTGATGGGTTGGCACTCCGTTCAGGGTGTATCCTGCCTTGATGCCCAATGACGCCTGAGATAGGCACAGGCTCCCCGTGACCCGAGAATAGTTTGGATAAGCGGTAGACAATGAATGAATGAATATTTCATTCTATTTTTATGTCAATGGTATTTAATTGATTTATACGCTTCCTGCTCGGCTAAACAAACGAGATTAGTTCTCAGATTAGCATTACTCTAATTAGCTCATTACTAGCCACATGCACTATAGGTGCAATTATTAGGAGTATTCTGATACATATTTAAATGTTTATGTTTTTAGCTTGTATCGAGGAGGTTTATGGAATTATATTATGCCTGGCTGCAAAAACAGCTTGAAAATCCCTGATGGAAGCAAGGCTTGATGATCCCGGTGTCTCGAAATAAAATATCTGTTATTATTAAGACTGAAAAATCACATTACATGACAAGACTCTTGATGGATTAAGGTCCCTGAACATCTGGGCAGCCAGAAAAGTGCTGATGTTTCCTGGGTTTCTTGATTTGTCCTCCAATTTACTTCTTCAACATCTTTTATTATGTTCTATAGGAAGTAGAGATCATGTATATTTTGAGATAATAGATATATTAACTGAAGTAAAGAGTCTTCAGCAACTGGAGGAAGGAAAAAAGAAGTCGTCTTCTCATCTGCCCTGATGCTCATATTCTTCTTTTCAACCCACGCTACAGAAAAACACACTAACAGACTCATCGTGCTCTTATTCCGAGGGCCAGGTTGTTTTCCTACGTTCCTGCAGAGAGTAGCGTCTCAGTAAATTGGGGATAAAAAAACACATCTCCATTAAAAATAATAGTGCTGATGCTTGTTTATGTCCAGAGTAATAATGAAAGCGCATGCTTCAGCACGCCACGCTAAACCAAAGTGCATTATCCATTAGTATGAGAATGAACACGGATCCAGGAAAAGCAAGCTGGTTAAAAAATTAATAAAATATATATAAATAAAGTCAAATTCAGGATGAGGTGTGTTCTAGAGAGAAACTATCAGAACAGGCTTCTGAACATTCATTTATTCATTGTCTACCGCTTATCCGATCTATTCTCGGGTCACCGGGAACCTGTGCCTATCTCAGGCATCATTGGGCATCAAGGCAGGATACACCCTGGACAGAGTGCCAACCCATCACAGGGCACACACACACTCTCACTCACTCACACACTACGGACAATTTAGAGATGCCAATCAACCTACAATGCATGTCTTTGGACCTGAGTACCCGGAGGAAACCCCCGAGGCATGGGGAGAACATGCAAACTCCACACACACATGGCGGAGGCGGGAATCGAACCCCCAACCCTGGAAATGTGAGGCAAACGTGCTAACAACTAAGCCACCGTGCCTCCCCCGGGTTCTTAACACTAACAGCAAAATATTTACCAGACTGTAAAACCTGGATGTGATTTTGTACGAGTTTGTGTCATATTAATAATATAAGCAGCACATACCTCTAACTATAAAGTAATAAGTTGAACAATGCCTTTAGCTGATTAAATGCTGGACCAAAATCTCTCCATCCTTCTACACTGGGATCTGTATTTACACTGGACATATTCAGCATCCATAAACTCCAGTATAATTTACATTTCTGGCATTTGGCATACACCCTTATCCAGAGCGACTTACATTTTATCCCATTTTATGTAACTGAGCAAATAAGGGTCAAGGGCCTTGCTCAGGGGCCGAGCAGTGGCAGCTTAGTGGACCCGGGATTCAAACTTACAACCTTCTGATCAGTAGTCCAACACCTTAATCATTAAGCTACCACATCACAACATCTGTATAAAGCTGGCCAATTGCTCTGACAAAATGCAAATAATAGCAGTGGCAAAATTACGGCCAATAACTTCCTATAGTTTCCTGTAGCTGCTGATCACACAAGTCATTGCTGTAAAACCAAGCTGACCAATCCCTCCCCACCCTTGCAAACAGCTTGATCAATCCTTCCTACCACTACTTCCAAAGGTCTTGACCAAACCCTCCCACTCCTACAGGAGGTCTCAACCAAGACCCCCCCCCACTCCTAAAAACACCTTGAGAAATCCCTTTTACTCCTAAAGGAAGCCTTGGCCAATCCCTACCACTACCAACCAAAGCCTGACCATTCCCTCCCACTACTACAGGAAGTCTTAACCAATCTCTACCACTCCCACAGAAAGCCTGACCAGTCCCTCACACTTCTGCAAACAACTTGATTAATCCCTCCTACTCATGAAGGAAGACTTCACCTCTGGAAGTCCTCCTCACTGTTGTACAACAGACTCGTGCAACATTGAGTCAAAAGCATCAGTCCGCAGAACAATCAATTTCTTGGTAAGGACAGTCTCAGGCCACATACAATGTCTAACATTGTTTCCTTAACAAGAGTGCGGTGAAGCTTGGATTCTGCTGCAGCTTGGAACTTGGGAAAATGTAACCTTGTGAAGCTCACTCACTTTTATGGGCTACGTTTTCTTAGTGAGGACGTCAAGACTGATCCTAAGAAGATGAGAGCTTGATTTTTTTTATAATACACGCATCAGCACAGTGAAATAATTTTCTTTGCATATCCCAGCTTGTTAAGATGTTTGGGTTAGGGTCACATGGTCAGCCACAATACTGCAACTCTGGAACAGAGAGGATTAAGTGTTGGGGCTTGAACCCCTAACCATTTGATCATTAATCCAACCCATTGAGCCACCACTGAGAATCTGAAATTCCTCAGTCTATCAGAATAGAGCCACTGTTTTAACCATGAAAGTTGCACCCTTGCATGCTACATGATGTGTACAAAGGTTTGATGGAGTGTTAAATGTTGTGTGAAGACAAACTTTTACCTACACCAATGCTGAGACCATGCAACTTCCAGAAACCAACTAGTACAGATGGATGCAAACAGTGTAGGCACTGAGGCAGGACTGACAGGAGAAATACAGTGGAGATCATGTAGCATGGGGATGGAGGTTATCAGAGTGAGGTATGGGCAGTGGAACAGTGGAGGCCTTACTAAGAATAGACATACTTCACCACAAACAGATGAGTGATCAATATACACTCACAGGGTGAGTCGCATCAATTATGCAGACTCTTCATTAAGACTACACGGGTCATCCAACTCCAAGGATATGAACAAGGAAGTTTTCAAGTTCTGGTAAGGGTCAGTTATTGACCAAGTCTGACATAGGGTTCAGGTCTATGGTAAAGATATTACATCACTTTTTTGTCACATTTATACAACTGGGCAAGTGAGGGTTAAGGGCTTTGCTCAGGGGCCTAGCAGGACGGCGGCTCGATGGTGCCGGGATTCAAACTCACAACTTTCCAATCAGCACTCCCATGTCTTAACCACTGAGCTACTAATGCCCCAAAAACTTAAAACTTTTAAGTTGCTTGGAAGAGAAAATAAATAAAGCAATAATAAAGCAATAGTAGTGACAATCATCAACTCTAATGATTCCTAGAAACGTTCTCCTCTATTGCCAAGCAGACTCATGGGAAATTTAATAAGTCTGGAATGAAACCTGTTCTGTCTTTTATACTGTTAGAACTGCTGAAAAATATCAGCAAAAACAACAAAAGCAACAAAACCACAGACCATACCTTATACACACACCACAACAACTCCAAGCAGTTTAAAACTTAAACTAGTAGTTTTTGTAATCAATATTAATGACCAAAAATATGGAGGAATACAGTATTTATACAGCTGGAAACTGTGATTTAATATCATTTACGTTATCATTAGAATATATTTTAACATCTATTAGAAGCTAATAGGCTAACAAACAACACTATAGTGTCACACATGTATGATCAGATCAGATCATACATGGTGATCAGAGTTCAGCTCAGTTTCCATGGTTGCAGTGATGTCTTTAAATGGTGGTATTTATTATAGTACTTCAATAGGATTAAGTGAGTTTTAAAAAAGAAAAAAACAACCAAACAAATGTAATCAGATTGACTTTAGACCTTCAGCTAATACATGCGACTCAGGATGAGTCCGATTTTGAAATCATTGTTATTAATCAGATTCAGCTACAACTAATCAGTAATGACATTTATACTTCACAAACCCTTGCTGTTTCTCTCTAATCAAAGTTATTTCTTTAATTCTTATTAACTTTGGTTGTTATTTAAAGATGACCAAGTGCTAAGCACCTGTCATATTTCAATGAAATTAAATGACATTTCTGGCTCGACAGGATCGACTAATCACCTTCTTTCTTTTACAACTTGACCTACTGCTTAGCTTAAACCAGTTTCAGTTTCATGTAGACTGATGTAGGTAATTGAGGTCATCTACATTTTTAGTGAATTCTGTTGCTTGCTTTAATATTAACTAGCCTGAATTTAAAGAACTAATGTAGATAGTCTAATGGAAATAGCAAGCCATTAACAAGTAAACCAACCGCAGATATCAGTTTACTTGTTAGTGTCAGCCATTTTAAAGTCATAAGGCTGCTACTAGAGAGGTTACTGCTTGCTTTCTATCTGGCTAGCTTGCTAGAATATTTGGCCACTGATTTTACATTAAATTCACAATGGAAAGGTTTATGAAAACTTTATCCGGTTTGCTGGAAAGATCAGGCCAGGTTGGTACTGCTGTTGATTAAAATGATCACAGTATTGCTTTTATGTAGCTGGCTAGTTTAGCTTATGTTGCTAAACAATTATGTTGTGCAGCTTATGCCATTATTTTATGCTAAGCAGTGTGTAAAGCATAAGAAATGAAAATAACTGCTAGTGGTGGTTGAATCTGTTGTAACTATGAGTGCTAAATCAATTCCTACTTCTAACCTCAACCAATCATAACTTTACACACTAGCTGGTTTGTGTAATAAATGTGCAATTGTTAGATTGTGGTGTCTGACCGGTACACTGTCCTTTCTCCCTCACACCTCACCTGATTCTTCAGGTCTAGTTTGGGACAAGGTCGTCCCCCGTTAAACGGTTTCTCCCGCAACCATCTAGAGCGAACCCTCAGTCCACTGCCACAGGACACACTGCAGGAGGACCAGGGGGACCAGGAGCTAAGACGACAGTCCAGGGGGCAAGGGATGGAGCATGCTTCCTCCTGCAGCTCTGGAGGACAGAGGAACAGAAGAATAAGGGAAAGAGAGTATAGAAGTGGGGGGAAAGGGAAATATTTATTTACTGAAGATGACTCACTGTATCCTCTCCCTCAGTGGGAGGAGGAACCAAGAAAGAGCATAATGGCAAAGAGGAGAAATAAACTGTATGGTACAGAGAAAGGAAAAAGAGGAAAAGGGAAAAAAAAGTTGGTCAGACTTTCTGTCAGAGTGTTAGGTATTGTTCAAGACTTCCTGCAAAGGTGGTAGGAATTGGTCAGACTTTCTGTGAGAGTGGAAGAGAATGCTCAGACTTTTTGTGGGAATGGCAAGGATTAGTCAAGTCTTCCTTCATGAGTAGGAGGGATTAATCAAGTTGTGTGCAGAAGTGTGAGGGACTGGTCAGGCTTTCTGTGGAAGTGGTAAGGATTGGTTAAGACATCCTGTAGGAGTGGGAGGGTTTGGTCAGACCTTTGTTGGTAGTGATAAGGATTGGTTAAGACGTCCTGTAGGAGTAGGAAGGATTGATCAAGCTGCTTGCAAGGGTGGGGAGGGGTTGGTCAAGACATTTTTTGAGAGTGGTGAGATTAGACAGACTTTCTGTGAGTAGATGGAATTTCTGAGGAATTACTAGAGAGTATCCAGGACTGAGCAGGCTTTATGTCTAAATGGGTGGGCTTTCTTTGAGGGATTATCTATGATGTCGGGATAGTATTTATAAAAGAGAGCAGATCATTCTCCAGTGTTCTGGGGTGAAACAAGTGGTTCAGACTGACCTGTCTCTGCACACTGAGACGGGTTGAGGAGGCGTCCTTTCTGGTCCAGACAGGCTATTGCATGGTAGCGTTTTCCATCCCCACACTCATGAACTTCTTTTTCCCCCCTCCATCCATGTGTTGAGAGAGGGGGCAGGACACTAGACAGGATACACACTGACCAGTTCCCCCATGGCTCAGAGATCAACTCATCACACACACACGGCTCAGATTCCACCAGCGGATACACGTCCTCCTTGAGACAGCGTTCTCGTTTCCTGCTGCGCCCTGAGAAAGAAAGGAAATCAAGTTAGTTCCCGTTCTCACTTATGTTATGGCAGCTACAAACAGTCACACCCTCACCTTTTCTGTCTCTTGAAACTAATGAGGCAAATATGCAGGCTGTCATGTTACTGGGAAACCACAAAGAAGTTTCAAGATTCTAATTTAAAGTTACAACTTCACCTGTTACAAAGCTCTAACAACAAAGACTCCTTCATCCATCCATCCATCCATACATACATCCATCCATCCATCATCTACATCATTTATAACAGGGTCACAAGGAACCTGGAACCTATGCCAAGAGACTCAGGGCACAAAGCAGGGTACACCCTAGACAGGATACCAGTCTATTGCAGGGCACAATTGCACACACACACACTGATTAAGGACAATTTAGAGATGCCAATCAGCCTATAAAGCATGTCTTTGAACTGGTTGAGGAAATTGAAAACCTGGAGAAAACTCCCAAGGCTCATGGCATATGGCTAAGGCTGGAAGTGAACCCCCAAGCCTTAAGGTGTGACGCAAACCTGCTAACTGTCACATAGCACTGGTCGTACCGGTTTAGATGGATCAGACCTCATGCAGGGATAGACGGCAGACAGGGGTTTATTGAAAATAAGAAACATTCATCCACGAAGACACAGACGAATAACATTCAGACGCATTACATACCGACGAGGACTAGCCAAGAAACCAAAGCACAAACCCCACTATAAATAGGGAATATAATTAAAGGACACATTAGGAACAAGTGAATCAAGACAGGAACGATTAGGAATAAGGCGGGGCTACAACAAGCACATGACATACGAAAACAACAATACAACACAATCCCTGCTGGAAACCCCCCCCAGTGGTCCGCATCGGACCTGCCACCCGTAACACTAACCACCAAGCCAGCATTTTCACCAAGACTTCTTCAGTAAATGTTAAAAATCTCTGTACAAAAAATTAGAATGTGTGCATTCTAAAATTATTTGAAGCTGCATTTTGTCCACCAATCTAAGTACAGCATCCAGTATAGCTCTAGCATATATTATTACTAATTATCAGAAGGTTGTGAATTTACATCCCAGGTTCACAACGCTGCCACTGCTTGACCCCCTGAGCATGGCCCTTAACCCTCAGTTGTATAAAAAAATAGATAACTTGCAAGTCGCTCTGGATAAGGGCGTCTGCCAAATGCTGTAAATTAAATATCATACTGAGTATTGTTTATAATTCAATAATATGGCTACTGGAAGATCTTGGTCAAACTGGATAGTAAGTCATCCTGTGATTACTCTTAACCATCACAGGCCAGATACACTCTATTGCCAAAAGTTTTGGGACACCCCTCCAAATCATTGAATTCAGGTGTTGTTTTTCAGGGGTTGGACTCGGCCCTTTAGTTTCAGTGAAAGGAACTCTTAATGCTTCAGAATACCAAGACATTTTGGACAATTTCATGCTTTGTGGGAACAGTTTGGGGATGACTTCTAAACCTTCTAGAAAGGGTGGGACAACTCCATATTACAACTCCATGTGTAAAGGCAGACGTCCCAAAACTTTTGGCAATATGTTGTTAGTAGACAGATGAGTACTCTGAGAAACTGGTGTCAATTAAGCTAGGCTAAAATGTGAGGTTAATGCTGGGACATCACTGTAACTTCAGGTAAACTGTGCAAAATCAGGAATCAGAATTCATAAAGGAGAAACATCTCGGCCACAAATACACAATAATTCACCTGTTTTATTACCACTCACAAGATATTACCATAGCACTAGTTTAACTGGAATAGCTCCATACTTTTAAATGAATGTTTCCAGCACTTGCTCTGGCACCCAGGATAATGTGTTAGCATGCACTCCATCGCTAGTGCACCACTTCATTTACAGCATAAAAAACAAAGTCACTTCACACAGCTGAGAAATCACAGCTGAATTTAGCCTTCAGGCATGTGAGAACCTCATACTGAGCTTTAATCGTGCTGTAATCGGTCAATTTCACCACCTGCGTCACTCCACACGCTGCCTTTATATCTCATTTCAGATCAACTCTGAAGAGAAAATGATAAGACACTACATCTGTTTGATGTTCACACTGGCTCAGGTCATTAATGCACATTACACCACGACACTTAAATCCTCCTAATTAGTCAGAAGATGTCGATTAATTCTTTTAACATTTTTTTTTTATTACAGCAGCTCTATCAATAGTGCAGCTACAAAAATGCAGATTTATATTAATGCTCTCGTTATTGTTTCTATAGTAACAGCTCATTCATGGGGAGTTTCATGTTGGATTCTTCACATAAACAGATAAAAAACGGTGTTCAGTCTTTGATATAGTCAAAATTTTCTGTAAGGAGACTCCAGTTTCAGAGGTAAAGTCATAATTTTAAGTAATATTCACTCATATTTACGACATTTGGCAGACAGCTTTACCCAGAGAGACCTACAATTTATCTCATTTTTTACACAACTGAGCAATTGAGGGTTAAGGGCCTTGCTCAGGGGGCCAGCAGTGGCAGCTTGGTGGACTTGGGATTTGAACTCACAACCTTCTGATCAGTAGTCCAATGCCTTAAACACTAAGCTAAAACAGCCCACAACATTACCCTAATCATTACTGCTAATACTCATTAATTAATGCTTATTTGCTGGTTTCAACACAGACTAGTTTATCAGAGGTATCTATAATATAAATGGGTATAAATGGTCTTATAAAACTGGATTTTAGTCTTCATAAAAAGTCTAAAAATCAAACTTGTGACTCTCTTCACTTGACTCTTACACATGGTGTGAAATCGACTTTAGAGTGAAAGGTCACAAGGGTCACTAGGAAACATCAAACATCAGAACTGGAAAGAAATGTGATGTTTGACCGTGGCATGGTTGAGTATTTCCGAACAGGACAGTTAGGGTAACTTAAATAATAACTGTACAACATCTCAAGCTTCTCAAAATACACATCACATCCAGCCCTGAGAGGAATGAGCTACACTATATTGCCAAAGGTTTTGGGACACCCCTCCAAATTACTGAATTCAGGTGTTGCCTTTCAGGGGTTGGGCTCGGCCCCTTAGTTCCAGTGAAAGGAACTCTTAATGCTTCAGCATACCAAGACATTTTGGACAATTTCATGCTCCCACCTTTGTGAGAACAGTTTGGAGATGACCCCTTCCTGTTCCAACATGACTGCACACCAGTGACCAAAGCAAGATCCATAAAGACATGGATGAGTGAGTTTGGTGTGGAGGAACTTGACTGGCCTGCACAGAGTCCTGACCTCAACCCCATAGAACACCTTTGGGATGAATTAGAGCGGAGACTGCGAGCCAGGCCTTCTCGTCCAGCATCAGTGCCTGACCTCACAAATGTGCTTCTAGAGGAATGGTCAAAAATTCCCATAAACACACTCCTAATCCATGTGGAAATCCTTCCCAGAAGAGTTGAAGGTGTTATAGCTGCAAAGGGCGGGTCAACTCCATATTACATTCATGTGGATGTGAAGGCAGACATCCCAAAACTTCTGGCAATATAGTGTGCGACAGAAGACCAGATCAGGTTCCTTCCACATCAGCCAGAAACAGGAATCTGAGTCTACAGTCGACAGACTCACTCAAACTGGACAGATAGCAGCTGGTCTTTTACTCCGGTTCAGGTAGAAAACAACATCCTCAAGAAAAACAAGACGCATCAGTGACTAAATCAAGGATCATCTGATTGCAGCAGGAATTCCCAAACACCAGGAACAGAAACTCTGGATAATGAAAAGGTAGTAGCTTCTAAAAAAAGGTTTGCACTTGAAAGTCAGTCTTATAGGAAAATCCTCTGCTTCTACATAGAATTATTAAAGGCACAGGTTCATAACTCTAGTCCTGGAGAACCCTCTGTTCGTCACTTTTTAGTGACCACATGGCACTCCTCAATCAGTGAATGAGCTAAGGAACAGCCCATCCTGAGCAGGGACAGCATTTAATTTTGGAGGACAGGGGGTTTCTCTGGGAAGCTGTGATTCAAACATCTACAAAATCAGAACCAAAGAAGTCGTGTAGGACTCGGGAACATGGCTGAATTTACTTCAGTGCCCAGGACACATGGTACACTAGGATTATTGTGCTCTAGAACATCAGACTCTGTAGATATAGGGTCATATAATTAATATTGACTAATTAACAGTTAGCAAATAAAATAGTACTAAAACTAAGAAATAGTTTTAGAATGGCTGAGTCACGACTTCCTGGATTTGGGACAGAGCCATTGAGGTTAAAATAATGTCTAAATGCTCCAAAGGGACAAATTCTCTCCATGCTGCAAAGATTAGAAAAAAAAAGAATTTTTTTCTTCATCTTTCCAAACCCCACCGCCGCCTGTCAACCGTCTGCCTCCTCCCAGGCGACTGCGGAGTCAATTTCTTCACTGATTTTCTGGTTTTGACACTCATTTTCCATACTCAAAGATCACCTACTGTGAACAATTCCAGCAGGAGATTAGAGCCGTCTCTGCTCTTGGGCTTCACAACGTTTGTTTTTCAAAGAAAAAAAAAATTCATGATTGGGTGTCATTAAGATCCAAAGCTGCTTAAGTCACACGGTTCTTCACACAGAAGATGAGACACCATGTGATTCATGTAATCTGAACCACAAAAAAAAAAAAAACGGTTCATAAATCTCAGAGAAGCAGAAGCTGGAAATGGAAACAAGGTGGACAGTTTACTGTATTATCCTGAGTATACATTATATTGCCAAAAGTTTTGGGACACCCCTCCAAATCATTGAGTTCAGGTGTTGTTTTTCAGGGGTTGGGCTCGGCCCCTTAGTTCCAGTGAAAGGAACTCTTAATGCTTCAGCATACCAAGACATTTTGGACAATTTCATGCTCTTTGTGGGAAGAGTTTGGGGATGACCCCTTCCTGTTCCAACATGAGCAAGCTCCATAAAGACATGGATGAGTGAGTTTGGTGTGGAGGAACTTGACTGGCCTGCACAGAGTCCTGACCTCAACCCCATAGAACACCTTTGGGATGAATTAGAGCGGAGACTGCGAGCCAGGCCTTCTCATCCAACTTCAGTGCCTGACCTCACAAATGCGCTTCTAGAGGAACGGTCAAACATTCCCACTCCTAAACCTTGTGGAAAGCCTTCCCAGAAGAGTTGAAGCTGTTATAGCTGTAAAGGGTGGGACAACTCCATATTACATTCATGTGCATGTGAAGGCAGATGTCCCAAAACTTTTGCCAATATAGTGTAAGTCTCCTGGATTTCTGATGTTAATGTTAACGTTCCTGTGGTTCTGTGCTTCTGGCACATTAAGGACCTGGATGTCCTGGATGATTCTTTGTGTCAGGAGAGCAATAAGCTAACAGTAGAAGCAATTCTTGAGGACAGTTGTTAGCATAAAACCAATTAAAGTATTAATTTAACTGATTTATTTAAGTGTCTAATGTTAGCTAAGTGGAATGCTCACTGATCAATTTTATTTCATAGTAATGAACTCAAAACGTTCTTCTTTTACTGTGAAGACGTTGTTCGAACCGCTGTTCAAGTCCAAATGAGAAAATCGGCCCAACATTACTAATGTAAGTCGAGGAAAAGGGGGCAGGGCTTCTGAACGCCTATGCAGCTGTCAATCATTCTACATACTAATGCTGAATTTAAGGAAAAATTATTCTATTTCAGAAGATATTGCGATGCTTTATTGTGAATAACAAAAAATGCATAACATTGGGCAGGTTTATTGATAATATATCAGAATATTGTTTGTGTGTTTATGTTTGTATGTGTGTGTGTGTGTGTGTGTGTGTGTGTGTGTGTGTGTTTGTGTGTTTGTGTTTTGGTGGATAACAAAGCAGATCCACACATTGTCTAACAGATACCTAGATGTCCTTTTACACAGAACGGATGTGTGTGTTATAATTGGATTGTAACATGTGTGTGTGTGTGTGTGTGTGTGTGTGTGTGTGTGTGTGTGTGTGTATCTGACCTGTGACACTGCGTTTGCGAGTGCGTGTGCCTTTGCAGCCTGAACATTCTGTAAATTTGGACCAGGTGCTGAAGATGCAGTCGTCTTTACAGGAAATCCAGCAGCTCCGCACTCGAGGTGGTGCCGGCCCCGCCCACTGCACACACTCTGACACGCCCACGGGCTCATTGTTTTCATCTACACAGCTCAGTGCTGAAACACACACAAACACACACACACGACCATAAATGTGGTATAAACGTCCAGCTACAGAATAATAAGGTGTAATGTGTGAAGGAATATTACAGTGAGTGTGTGTGTGTGTGTGTGTGTGTGTGTTTGAAGATGGGATACTGGTTTACCTTTAAAACATTAAAGTATTTTTTTAACATTTTGAAACATTTGAATTTCAGCCACCAAAAAAAATGTTGGCCAAAAACTAAAAATATATTTTTGTCTATTTTTCAAACATTTATTTATTTATTTTTTTAAAAAGGCAAAAATTTTGGTTTCCATTCATTACCTGAAAACAGGATGTCCCAGTACATGATTATTTTAGTTTTTATCACGTGTTTTGTGGAACTGTTTTTTTTTAGTAATTAATGAATCGTATTTTTATGATAATTTCCAGAAGCATAAGAAAACATAAATAAATAAATTGTAAATCCAAATTTATTTGCCATAATAAAAAAGAAAACTAATTAATAATATTAATAAAATGTAGCACTTCAGTTTAGGTTTATGATTTATCATCAGTTTTATTTTTTTATATTAAATATTTTAGATTAAATCTTTCATTTTGTATTTATTTATTTATTTATTTATTTATTTATTTATTTATTTTTATTTTATTTAATTTTTTTGGAAGCTGTGTAATTGCCTATATAATAAGTTTATGTTCATTGAAGACAAGCAATGAATTCTTTAATAAATGAATGAACTGATTGATTCATTATGGCAGCGTATGGCAGGTGGAACCACGTAGTTATGCTGCTCACGCTCTTAAAAATAAAGGTTCTTAAATGGTTCCTGGTCAATGTGAATGGTTCTATGTAGAATCTTTAACATCTGTGGATCGTTTTTATTACACGCGAGGTTCTTTGTCGTAGAAAAAGGAACTTTAAATGATGAGTGTTTCAGAAAGGTTCTTTGTGGAGCTAAAATGGTTCTCCTATAGCAGTGCTGTGAAAACGTCTCCGTGGTTCTTCCTGGAGAATTTCTTTTTTAAGATTGTATATGATCAGCTAATTTGCTCCTTTCTTTTATCTCGCATCTCCAGCTGGATATTTGGAATCTGCGTAAATGCCATCACTCTCACGTTTCTCACGTCTCTCTTCTTCCCTTTGGCTTTTTCTTAACTCCACATAACATCTCCAAGTAAAAGATGGAAAACGATCAGCTTCAGCCAGCAGTTACCTTTTCAGGTGCAATCATGATGCATTTTTCCCTCCTACTAATTTTTTTGTTCAGTGACAAGTTTTGACAAAACAAGCGAAGGCCCTTTGGATCGCACACGTTCCTCGCCTCGTTCTGCGGCGCCGCTGACATTTTAAAGCACTTTTCCGACGTTAGCATCAGCAGGCTGTTAGTGCAGTATGCAGCGTAGGAGGGATGTGAGCACTGGCTGTGCAGTATCCATTTAAAGCTCGTAAAGAAGGAAGTTACACAATTCAGGTACAGGTAACAACTTCACTGAAACTTTTTTGTGCATCCTTGTGGTGAAAGCAGGTGAGATCAGGATCAGGGAACAGGAGACTTCAGTCCTCACGAGGCTCTGAGCCAGAAAAGCTATGGGAGCTGCTCTTATGCTTAATTACTTACACAAGCACCACTGAGCAGATGACTAATGAGCTCAGACTTACACAACAGCAACTTAATGAATATTACATCTATTCTAAACTTTACTCTACAGCTACACAATTTATCTGCTCAATACCGACACACTAGTTAAAGGAAAGAATATATTAATAATAATTTTATCTATCTATCTATCTATCTATCTATCTATCTATCTATCTATCTATCTATCTATCTATCTATCTATCTATCTATCTATTATTATTGGACATATATTATATTTATTTATTTATTTATCTATCTATCTATCTATTTATTTATTAATTAGTTAATTTATTATTATTAGTAGTAGTAGTAGTATTATTGTTGTTGTTGTTGTTTCTGGATGTACATTGTATGTAAAGTGTTTTTATTTATTTGTTTGTTTGTGGGAATAAATAAAAGGGGGAATCTGGCAAAAACTAAACCATAATTTTTTATCTCAAAAACAGGAAACAAAAAGGAAAAAACACAGACATAATAAGGAAATCAGTTAAAAGAGAAGCAGGAAATACAAACAGATTATGAGCAGGAAGTAGCAAAAGAGTAAAGAACTCGGTAGATGGTGAAGAGAAGTCAGAATTAAAGACAGAAGTAGAGACAGGAAAGAACAAAAGAAGCAGGAAGCAAAGAGATTAAAGAAGAAGGAAAAAGAGAAAAGAAATAAGTGTGATGCTAAGGGGAAAAAGTAGAGATAGGAAAGAGGCAAAAAGACGAAATGCATGGAGTAGAGGACAGAAAGAGGCAGGAAGTAGAGACGGAAAAGTCAGAGAGAAAACAGAAGGAAGGATGATGAAAACTGAGGTGAAAGAGGAAAGAGAGTGAAAGAAATAAGGGTAGGAAATCATGACAAGAAAGTGACAGGACATACAAAGAAAAGAAGCAGGAAGTGCAGATTAGAGACTGATTGAAGGATGAGGAGAGAAAGACGCTGAGGCAAGACAGAAGGATTATGTTAAAAAAGTTAAAATACACAAAGTAATATTTTACAGAGATCAGAAACAGGAAGCAATGAAAAATCAGGATAGGAAGTTGAAGAAGGATATAGACCAGCAGGAAAGGAAGGAAGTAGATATCTTCAGGAAGCACTCGCTGGAAAGAAACAGGAAGTAGATGCAGGATGCAGGTAGGAAACAGGAAGCAGAAGGAAAGAAAGGAAGAATAGAGGTAGGTGGAAGTGGACATAAAGACAGGAAATAGACAGAGAGAAGCAGGAAGGAGAGGCAGGGGTGAATTAATTAAATGTCCACACTGTCAGTTTCCTTCTAATGAACTAGAATTAAGCAGGTTTAATTAATGCAAATCCAGGGACAGGTGAGACGAGCTGCAGGTCTTTAAATCAGACTTCATTCCCACAGACACATCTGATATTTCAGGAAAAAAAACTAAACTCTGTTCCTTCAGGAGTCTGTGGAGAGGAAAGCTACTGATTCATGTGGTGGGGCTAAACTCAGACCCCAGGGAGGAAGCAGAGGAAGACTGTGTCTGGCCTCGTCCTCAGGTGTTATGGTCCTGAATACATTGTGAATCATTTGCCTTCTATATCCGAGTCACTAAGTGGCACAGAAATATATCAGAGATTCATGTGGAAAGATATCTGGACTGTTTCATGGCTAATTACGGCTGTTTCTGGTGTGAGTGAAAAACTGGACGAGGAAGAAATTAGAGACAGAAAAGAGGTTGAAAGTAGAGACAGGAAAATGGCAAGAAGTAGAGACAGGAAAATGGCAAGAAGTAGAGACAGGAAAGATGCAAGAGATAGAGCTGTGTATCAGTCACAGCTTCTCCACATCTTCAGGACAGAGGAGTTTACACTTCTTCAGGGTTCCTCAGTTACATGACATGCTGAGATTTTATATATTTGGTCTTATTATGCTGAAGAGAGAGAATAGAGTGAAGCTGGTGAAGGAGTGTGTACAGCTGCCAGAACCTGAGTGTGACCAGTTCCACAGAGAATCAGGAAAAATGTGTTCTGTATGAAATGTTGAAGAGAAATCTTTGTGACATTCTGTAACGGGAAAATAATCACACCATCACACAGCCTGCTGTGGTCCAAACACGATTATAGATAATAGAGGACATTTATAGAGCTGATGATGTTCCAGCGCTTTAAAAAGAAAGACTTGTGTAAATTTGAGTCACGTAAAAAGACGCTGTGTCTCTTTCCCGGGTTTCGCTCTTCACATCTCTACTCCTGCATGACACAAACGTCCATTTTTAGCACAATTATTTCTGTTCCCTCCGTCTCTCTCTCTCTCTTTCTCTCTGTCTCTCTCTCTCCTCCATCTGTGTAGCACTTCCTCTTCTCTCCCCCCACAATCCGAGTCATTAAGATTTTATTCTTATCCCGACTTGTCACAGGCATCAGCTTTAATAATGCAGGCGCTTACAAAGGTGACAGTGTTTGCTGACTGCTCAAAAGGACATGCCGAGGAACTTTTCTCGCCCCTTCCAAAGAGCTCGTCAAACTTTTCCGTTCCGCTCTCGTTAGCGGCGCAGACTCGGGGGCACGAGCGACTCCACGCGCCGCCTTTTCATCCGACTGCCTGCTTTATGGGAGAGTCTCATAAAAGCCTGTAATTGGAGAATCAAATTTCTATCAAATGACTCGCTATGAGGGCTTTACAACAGCCAGATGTACTGCAGCAAGCTAGCGCTAAGCTATCACGTTAGACTTCCTGACTTTGCTGCAGGCGTCGTTCTTTTTTTCCCACGATAAAGCAGATACTCACACTGCAATGTGCCTTTATTCACTGAAGACACTTTCTGTGGTTTGCTATACAACACTACGCTAGCATAACCACTGAAAACGCCATGGTTTATATGATTACCATAAGCTTTTACATCCAGCTAGCTAGGATACTGATTTGTTAGCGTGTTAACTTCTCGAACCTGGACGTGAGACTGACCGGATTTGTTGACTGTGACTAAAGACGAGACTGCTGAAAGCAGGATGAAAAATGTCTAGTGGGCGTGTCTCTCTGACCAGATTGTCTCTGATTGGCTGCAGGAGTCTACAGTCAGGGTGAAGAAGAAATCAGCTGCAGCTTCTTTGTAATGTTTGATGTATTTTTACTAACTGACTGTTGGTGGCGCTGTCGAGGTGTCGAAAGTCCACAACAATCTGCTTTAACACTTTTGGTAACGAATAATAATGTTTTTTTCCCATTCCATTGTCTGTTTCGATTATCCGTTTTATTTATCTTAAAATAAAAAAGAACAAATAATAGAAACTCTCCAAACCTTTAATTATTTAAGTTATTAATAATTCTAAATTCTTAATGATTTAGCACAACAAAATTTGAAAAAAAAATTAAATATTATTATTATTATTATTGTTATTATTATTATTATTATTATTATTATTATTATTATTAGTGCTTGAAAAGCATCACTATTACTATTCCTCATATTTCTTCTTCTTCTTCCACATGAAATTTTGTCCCATAACTAGTCCCACACTGTTTGTCGTAGACCCATGAATAAGGTATCATATCGTGCGGCTTATTCGGGAAAGATGTGCTATGACTTTCATAAGCAATCGGAATTACGGTATTCCCAATACGGCCGATCAAACGGCCCCAAAAACTCACACACAGACTGCAACATAGACATGTGACATATCATAATGCTCAGCATAATGAGGTGAAGTGTGTGGCGTGTATCTGGGTGACGCCATGTGACGTCATGTGACCCCCAACCCTGGGAATTATGGGAAAAATTATGCAAAATTATGGCAACATACTCATATGACATACCAAAACAGTCACTACAATGAGAGGAAGTACGTGACATATATCCGGGTGATGTCACGTGTGTGCCACCTACGGAATTATGGGTAATTGCAAAATTACTGCAACATACACATGTGACATATCAAAGCGCTCAGCACAATGTGGGGAATTGCTGGTGATGTATCCACTCGCACCCAAAAGTATTGGCATCCTGTTTGTTCGCTTGGGGATGACTTTTGCCACAGCACCACTCACATTTTCTTCAGGAAATGTACATGTCTAGTTATTATTATTATTATTATTATTATTATTATTATTATTTATTTATTTTTATTTTTTTTCAAAATTTTATTGTGCTAAATCATTAAGAATTTATTATAACCAATATTATTAAAGCTGCAAGTAGCATTTTCGGAACCCAAGATGGCCATAAATTTAATTAGAAAAAGAAATTTATGTCATTAGAAGTTCATCTCAGCTCAGGGACTCCAGAAATCCTGGTTTATACACACAGTTCAGAGGTAATAATCATAAATGTGAATCCAAATTAGGACCAAATTGGGCCTGATGATGGCGCTAGAGCATTGGCAACACTCAGGCCAAATCTGGTGAGAATGTTTGACCCTCCAAAATCGGTGCTTTTTACCAGATGGTAAATAAATAAATAAATAAATAAATATATAAATAAATAAATAAAACAAAGATATCACCAGTTTCTCAGATAAGTAAACTGTTCCATAATGGATCATGATGATAATATTAAATTGTGGTATTTTCCCAGCATTAATATGAACTCAGTTCTTTCCTTCAGCTTCATTCCTTTTCTAAATACTGATCATATTCTTTATATATATATATATATATATATATATATATATATATATATACGCACACACAAAGATCAGCCATAACATTATGACCACTGAGAGGTGAAGTGAATAAGACTGAGTATCTCCTCATCATGGCACCTGTTAGTGGGTGGGATATATTAAGCAGCAAGTGAACATTTTGTCCTGAAAGTTGATGTGTTAGAAGCAGGAAAAATGGACAAGCGTAAGGATTTGAGTGAGTTTGATGAAAGGCCAAATTGTGATAGCTAGACCACTGGACCAAACTGCAGCTCTTGTGGGGTGTTCCCGGTCTGCAGTGGTCAATATCTATCAAAAGTATCCTATAAGTCTTGTAAGCATCTTTTGAGTCCTGTACATTGAGAGCTGGGGCCCATGTAGGATCTGCTGCTAACATCTTGGTGCCAGATACCACAGCACACCTTCAGGGATCTAGTAGAGTCCATGCCTCGATGGGTCAGGGCTGTTTTGATAGCAAAAGGAGGACTAGCACAATGTTAAGCAGGTGGTCATAATGTTATGCCTGATCGGTCTATCTATCTATCTATCTATCTATCTATCTATCTATCTATCTATCTATCTATCTATCTATCTATCTATTTATCTCTGTCTATCTATCTATTTTACACTGAGGTAAATTTCCAGAAAAAACAATTCTAAAGATTCAGTCAAACATTTAATCATAAATATTTCAAAAATCAGTTTGTAATTATTAACAAAAATTAGTATTAGCTTTTGAATCTCATCTCTGTTTGAGGATGAAGGTCTTTATAGCTCTAAGATTTTAAACCTGGCCACAGGAAGTGATTAATAATTGAGAACCTCAGTGAAATATTTAATAGATGAAGAGAAAATATCTGTTTTGTTATTCCTCGCATTTTAAAGCCACATTAAGCTTTACCAGCTCCTCCGTAAGGATGGAAATATACGCTAAGGGAAACAATTCTCATTTACTGAACAAACTTATTAAAAAGTACAGATTTCACCAGTACACACCCAACAAACAGAGATTCTTCTGGAACATATTCAAACAAAACTTTATTAGTGTCTCTATCCGGGTTACAATAATAATGATTATTTAGAAGAGTTATTTAGAGGAGTTCACATCAAATATAGATAGAAAAATGGATGAAGGAATGGAGAGATGGGTGGAGGGATAGATAGATAGATAGATAGATAGATAGATAGATAGATAGATAGATAGATAGATAGATAGATAGATAGATAGATAGATAGATAGATAGATAGATAGATAGATCAAACGATGGATGGATGAATGGTTATATAGTTAGATAGATAGATAGATAGATAGATAGATAGATAGATAGATAGATAGATAGATAGATAGATAGATAGATAGATAGATCAAACGATGGATGGATGGATGGTTATATAGTTAGATAGATAGATAGATAGATAGATAGATAGATAGATAGATAGATAGATAGATCAAACGATGGATGGATGGATGGTTAGATAGATAGATAGATAGATAGATAGATAGATAGATAGATAGATAGATAGATAGATAGATAGATCAAACGATGGATGGATGGATGGTTAGATAGATAGATAGATAGATAGATAGATAGATAGATAGATAGATAGATAGATAGATAGATAGATAGATAGATAGATAGATCAAACGATGGATGGATGGATGGTTAGATAGATAGATAGATAGATAGATAGATAGATAGATAGATAGATAGATAGATAGATAGATAGATAGATAGATAGATCAAACAATGGATGGATGGATGGTTATATAGTTAAATAGATAGATAGATA
>JAUCMX010000006.1:1974071-1981571 GCA_033459395.1 Hemibagrus guttatus | reverse complement strand
GGATTGTTTGAGATTATATGTAAAATTTGAGACTCACTGAAGTGAATTAGTTAAGAATTATGAAGTATGCAGAACATAAACAAACAAACAAATAAATACATAGATAAATAGGTAAATAAATAAATAAATAAATAAATAAATAAATAGGTAAATAAATAAATAAATACATACCACAGACATATAAAACATATTTAAATATCTATCCGATTCATTAACTCAGTTCATGAGCCACTTTAATGCATTTTCCCTGTGTGGGAATTTTAATTACTGATAATAATGATACATTAAGGTCCTCACATTCATATAGTTCAACTAATATTATTAACAATAAAATGATGGAGAGATGAAGCTGGACATCATGTTAGTTATTAAATAGTTTAACAGCCTGCTTGTGCTCCGGAGTCTCTCATTTGAAATATAGTAAGTTTTATAATAAAGTCTGCAGATTGTGGACCTTCACATATTTCTCCTGTAAGATGATGTTATTTTTTTATTCTTATAATTTCTAATGAATCACCTCATTAATTTTAACGAAGCCACTCAATATCTGACCCCCGACACTCCGACTGGGGGAAGGTCAAGGAAAATGTCAACCCTATTAGGCAAAAGTGGTTCTAACATTTCCTGAAGTGATTCCTGCTCCATTATGGTCACATGGGGAACAGAAACATCGCACATCTGGAGAGAGTTGAAATGCTGCAGAGGAAAAACTCAGCCTGAAGAAGAGTCCAAAAAAAAAAACACCTTCATGAACACGTTAGACTTAATTTACTACGTGTGGAGGAGAAGAAACACTCAGTTCACGTATCTTACATTTTATTTGCAAAGAGGAGAGACAGGAAAGAGGCAGGAAGTAGAGACAGGAATGAGGCTTAAAGTAGAGACAGGAAAAAGGCAGAAAGTAGAGACAGGAAAGAGGTAGGAAGTAGAGACAGGAAAGAGGCAGAAAGTAGAGATAGGAAAGAGGTAGGAAATAGAGATAGGAAAGAGGCAGGAAGTAGAGACAGGAAAGAGGCAGAAAGTAGAGATAGGAAAGAGGTAGGAAATAGAGACAGGAAAGAGGCAGGAAGTAGAGACAGGAAAGAGGCAGAAAGTAGAGATAGGAAAGAGGCAGGAAATAGAGACAGGAAAGAGGCAGAAAGAGGCAAGAAGTAGAGACAAGAAAGAGACAGGAAATAGAGACAGGAAAGAGGCAGAATGTAGAGACACGAAAGAGGCAGAAAGTAGAGACAGGAAAGAGGCAGGAAGTAGAGACATGAAAGAGGCAGGAAGTAGAGACAGGAAAGAGGCAGGAAGTAGAGACAGGAAAGAGTCCACTTATCTTACATTTTATTTAGTTATATTTTGATATTATGTTATGTTTGTGTTTGTTATGTTACACTGTGTTTCACTTTGCTAAGCTACATTAGATTATACTTAGTTATGCTACATTTTCTGTCTACATTAGGTTATTATAGTGGAATGCGAATGCCCTCCTTTACGAATTTTCGCCTTAAGAATTGAAATTTTGCAAGAAATTTCCATCGGCATACAAACATTTTCAGCATATGAATGAACCAAACTGAAGTCGCGTGTATGTCCAGGAGCTGTTCAAAACTCGTTAGCATCAGTGGAAAGCCAAGCGAAGTCAGCCGAAGCGAGTTTACGAATGTTTTTTCAGTCAGTGAAATCTGTTTTGAAAGAGTCCACCCACTATACCAACGTTGCCTTCAGCATGCGTTTCTTAAGCTAGGTGATTTTTTCGGGTGGTTTTTTGTTGACAGATTGGTAGCGTGGGTGGTCTGTTGCTTGGTGACATGACTTCCTGTGAGGAGCCTTGACATGGAATGCTTGGCTTGGGTCAGTTCTTTGTAAGCAGCCATACAGTTTAGATACACTTCGTATTGGGAATATTGCTAATACTTTTGGGCGGCTGGAACGGATTATCTGCATTTACATTATTTCTTATGGGAAAATTCACTGCAATACAAATTTTCACCTTAAGAACTCACCTCCGGAACCAATTAAATTAATTAATAATTACTATGCCGAAGCTCCACTGTACACCAATCAGACATAACATTATGACCAGGTGACGTGAATAAGACTGATTATCTCCTCATCATGGCACCTGTTAGTGGGTGGGATATATTAGGCAGCAAGTGAACCTTTTGTCCTCAAAGTTGATGTGTTAGAAGCAGGAAAAATGGACAAGTGAAAGGATTTGAGTGAGCTTGACGAAGGGCCAAATTGTGACGGCTAGACCACTGGATCAGAACATCTCCAAAACTGCAGCTCTTGTGGGGTGTTCCCGGTCTGCAGTGGTCAGTATCTATCAAAAGTGGTCCAAGGAAAGAACAGTAGTGAACTGGTGACAGGGTCATGGGCAGTCAAGGCTCATTGATGCACGTGGGGAGCGAAGGCTGGTCTGTGTGGTCCGATCCAACAGACGAGCTACTGTTGGCAGGTGGTCATAATGTTATGCCTGGTCAGTGTACATGTTCTGATATGTTACATTTTGTTTGAGTGTGTATTGTTACATTTTGTTTGAGTGTGTATTGTTACATTTTGTTTGAGTGTGTATTGTTACATTTTGTTTGAGTGTGTATTGTTACATTTTGTTTGAGTGTGTATTGTTACATTTTGTTTGAGTGTGTATTGTTACATTTTGTTTGAGTGTGTATTGTTACATTTTGTTTGAGTTTGTATTGTTACATTTTGTTTGAGTTTGTATTGTTACATTTTGTTTGAGTGTGTATTGTTACATTTTGTTTGAGTTTGTATTGTTACATTTTGTTTGAGTGTGTATTGTTACATTTTGTTTGAGTGTGTATTGTTACATTTTGTTTGAGTGTGTATTGTTACATTTTGTTTGAGTTTGTATTGTTACATTTTGTTTGAGTGTGTATTGTTACATTTTGTTTGAGTTTGTATTGTTACATTTTGTTTGAGTTTGTATTGTTACATTTTGTTTGAGTTTGTATTGTTACATTTTGTTTGAGTTTGTATTGTTACATTTTGTTTGAGTGTGTATTGTTACATTTTGTTTGAGTGTGTATTGTTACATTTTGTTTGAGTTTGTATTGTTACATTTTGTTTGAGTTTGTATTGTTACATTTTGTTTGAGTTTGTATTGTTACATTTTGTTTGAGTTTGTATTGTTACATTTTGTTTGAGTTTGTATTGTTACATTTTGTTTGAGTTTGTATTGTTACATTTTGTTTGAGTGTGTATTGTTACATTTTGTTTGAGTGTGTATTGTTACATTTTGTTTGAGTTTGTATTGTTACATTTTGTTTGAGTGTGTATTGTTACATTTTGTTTGAGTTTGTATTGTTACATTTTGTTTGAGTTTCTATTGTTACATTTTGTTTGAGTGTGTATTGTTACATTTTGTTTGAGTGTGTATTGTTACATTTTGTTTGAGTTTGTATTGTTACATTTTGTTTGAGTGTGTATTGTTACATTTTGTTTGAGTTTGTATTGTTACATTTTGTTTGAGTTTCTATTGTTACATTTTGTTTGAGTTTGTATTGTTACATTTTGTTTGAGTGTGTATTGTTACATTTTGTTTGAGTGTGTATTGTTACATTTTGTTTGAGTTTGTATTGTTACATTTTGTTTGAGTGTGTATTGTTACATTTTGTTTGAGTTTGTATTGTTACATTTTGTTTGAGTGTGTATTGTTACATTTTGTTTGAGTGTGTATTGTTACATTTTGTTTGAGTTTGTATTGTTACATTTTGTTTGAGTGTGTATTGTTACATTTTGTTTGAGTGTGTATTGTTACATTTTGTTTGAGTGTGTATTGTTACATTTTGTTTGAGTGTGTATTGTTACATTTTGTTTGAGTGTGTATTGTTACATTTTGTTTGAGTGTGTATTGTTACATTTTGTTTGAGTTTGTATTGTTACATTTTGTTTGAGTTTGTATTGTTACATTTTGTTTGAGTGTGTATTGTTACATTTTGTTTGAGTGTGTATTGTTACATTTTGTTTGAGTTTGTATTGTTACATTTTGTTTGAGTTTGTATTGTTACATTTTGTTTGAGTGTGTATTGTTACATTTTGTTTGAGTTTGTATTGTTACATTTTGTTTGAGTGTGTATTGTTACATTTTGTTTGAGTTTGTATTGTTACATTTTGTTTGAGTGTGTATTGTTACATTTTGTTTGAGTTTGTATTGTTACATTTTGTTATGTTACGTTATGTTGCATAATGTTATGCATTGTCACATTATGTTACATGTAAATGAAAATGATGGACAAATCAGTGAAGATTGAACAAAAAAAAGCTTGGAAAAAGTTCATTAATGAAAGGTTTCAGAGGAAGGCACAGTCCACTGTTTGTCTTCTGTAATGCTTTCATTTTACTGGAAACTAATAAAGACTGCATGTGTTTATTCCTCCATGTTGAGCAGTTTGAGGTCAGAACCAGGTAGAAAACTAACCCACTGGCTCATCTGGCAACTTTTTTTGTCCACAGAAGTCAGTATCTGTCGACCCTTGTATATGTAAGTGTGTGTGAATATGTGTGAATGTGTGTTACCTCTCTTCTCCAGGCCTCTTCCACACGCTTCCCTCACTCCCAGTGTTCCCTGCAGGACCGACTCCGGCACCAGCGTACACACCTGCCATTTGTGTGTCCTCCACCTGCAAGAGGTAAACAGTCAGACGGTCGTCCTTGCCGTGCTGCTTTGCCCGCTTACCAAACACTGCGACTGTTACCAAAAGCTACAATCACTAATACTTTTCCATTTAACATGCAAATGAGGAGAGTGGCAGTGTTGACACGATGCGTGAACGCATAAATATTCACACAAAGCTCGCAGATCATATGGTGCAAACAGTCTGTGTTTGTAATTACATCCGTGACCGAGTTAAAAAGCTGGAAGAGGGATAACATTAAAACCGCGCAGGGCTAAGGTGATTAGCGTTTGTTTCCTGGATTACAAAAATGCAAAAAAGATTCTAAGGGAAAAAAAAGTTTAAAGACAGAAGTGATCACATGTCTCCTCTTTCTAGCTAGCATAGCTAATTCGATTTAAATAGAAATACATAGATGTATATGATACAGTCACACAGAAAACAAGCTATTCAGGGACATATGACATGATTGTGACGTGGGCGGAGCTTAAAACCTTCTTCAAAGCTGCCTAGTGGCCTGCAATGAAACTGGACGGTGATTGATGCTGTGCACTAAAGACTGATGGCAAACAATCTGACATGGCATTTAAGGTGGAATTAAAAAACATGGAAAGGTAATGAATTTCCTGAGGTGCTGACCATCCTAAACAAACATCATCCCTCAATTAACTTTTCTTTAGAAGTGCACAACAACAACAACAACAACAACAACAACAACTTCTGCTGCTGGACTTGAGTTCAGGCCTTTGATGCGGTCGATCATGACATTCTTATTTCTGGTCTTGAATACTGTGTGGGTATCAAAGGTCATGCACTGAACTGCTTCAAATCTTATTTGGACAATAGAACCTTTTCTGTTTATATACATGGATGTTTATCCTCCAAAGCACGTCTGACCTGCGGGGTTCCCCAAGGATCAACTCTTGCCCCCATTTTGTTTTCTTTATATATGTTCCCTTTGGGCTAAATTTTTAGAAAACAAATATTTTTTTATTTTTATGCAGATAACACTCAAATATATGTCCCTATCAAGCAAAATGACAATGCCAGTTAATCTTCTTTAACTGCCTGTTTGTCAGGCTTGGATGTCCAAAAATTTCCTGAACTTAAACGAGAGTATAACTGAGGCAATTATGTTTGGCCTGTTAACTTTCTCTGCCAGCTTAAATCAAGTGTTGGGCAACTTAGCTGCTTATGTGAAACCATCTGTTAAAAACCTATGATGGTCAGTGATTAGTCAATGGGAACAATGGTGGTCAGTGATCAGTCATTGGGAACATGGTGGTCAGTGATTAGTCAATGGGAACAATGGTGGTCAGTGATTAGTCAATGGGAACATGGTGGTCACTGATTAGTCAATGGGAACATGGTGGTCAGTGATTAGTCAATGAGAACAATGGTGGTCAGTGATTAGTCAATGAGAACACTGTTGGTCAATGATTAGACTGTTACCGAAATGTTAGACTCCTTACTGGCACACGGAAATTTGAGCACATCACCCCCGTCTTACTCTCTCTGTGTCGGTTGTCGGTTTACTTTAGAATAGAGTTTAAAATTTTACTCTTTGTTTTTAAGGTCTTCGATGGTCTAGCACCTTCTTATTTGTGATTGTTAACATATCTGCTAGATGTTTAAGGTCATCAAAGCATAAACTGTTAAAGGTTCCCAGATCAAGGCTTTTGCCATAGTTGGCCCCATACTGTGGAATAGCCTAGCTGTATCTATTAGGATAATCCCTTCAGAATCTCTGCTTAGAATGTCATCCTGAGCAGGTTTCTCCTCTGTGTGTACTATTTCCTGTACCATGTAATTTGGTGGTGTTTTATTGTTTCCATCTTAGAATTTTTGTATAGCACAATGGTCAATGACTGTTGTTTTATTGTGCTATATAAATAAATAAACTAAACGAAACTTAACAACAACACTAATGTTGCTGCTTTTAAGAGAAAGAGATAATATATCCTCAAAAATCCACAAGAAGATGAACAAAACTAACAATCAGTGATTGGATCTCAGGAACAATGTTGATGAGTTATTAGTGATTGGAAACAATGGTGGTCAGTGGTTAGCAACAATGTTGGTCAGTCATTAGTTAATAGGAACTATGGTGGTCAGTGAATAGTCAATGGTAACAATGGAGGTCAGTGGTTGTTAGCAACAATGGTGGTCAGTGTTTAGTCAATGGGAACGAAAATTGTCAGTGATTAGTCAATGGGAACAATGGAGGTCAGTGATTGATTGGTAAAAACAATGGTGGTCAGTGATTGATTGGTGAGAACAATGGTGGTCAGTGATTGATTGGTGAGAACAATGGTGGTCAGTGATTAGTCAACAGGAACAAAAGTGGTCAGTGATTATTCAATGGGATCAATGGTGGTCAGTGGTTGTTGTTAGCAACAAAGGTGGTCAAGTCATTAGTTAATAGGAACTATGGTGGTCAGTGATTGGCTAGTGGGTTCAATGATGGTCAGTGATTAATTAATGGAACAATGATGGTCAATGATTAGTCAACAGAAACAAAAGTGGTTCATGATTATTCAATAGGAACAATGGAGGTTTGTGGTTAGTCAATGGGAACAATGATGGCCAGTGATTAGTCAATGGGAACAATGGTGGTCAGTCAGAATTTACAGGGTTTAGTGGTCGAGTGACTCTGCTCTCGTATAACCAGCAGCTGTTATGTGAGCTAGAGAGTCAGATGGAGTACAGGACAGATGCTAATGTCTGCTAACATCCGCTAAGAAACTATTTGACACTGGGATCTTTTTACTATAAAGCCACAAACACGGCGCCAAACCTGCTGTGTTAACACTGAATAAAAAGGTGTGAAGTAGGTGAGGCGCGCTCTCAGAGGTGAGCTGTTTCTCTCTGTGCA
>JAUCMX010000006.1:1961571-1964071 GCA_033459395.1 Hemibagrus guttatus | reverse complement strand
CCATTGCTTCGGTTCTGGGAGAAGGACGGATCCGTGACGCACGGACTCCACCGAGACACTTCCCAATAAAACACCACACACGGATTATCGTTACAGGATCTCCACTCCTCCAGAGCCGGGGCAGGAGGACAGGATTTACCCCCTGAGAGAGAAGAAGGAGTTTAGTTTACACACAGAGACAGACTTTTCAGACACCGGATCATCCTGGAGACCTGGCGTGTGGCCCGGCGCTAAACTGGAGGCTTTACGGCACACATGAGGCAGTGCTGCAAACTAGAGCTGAAATTCATTCAGAACTCTACACACTGCGTCACATGATCCCAAAACACACCACAGTTTCATGATGCAACTCACAATCAATTTAAAAGTGAATAGATCTTTAAATCTCTACTCTTACCTTCTTTATTTTGTAAATAATGTCACTATAACTATATAGATTTTTCTCTCCAATTCAGTAGTATGGGTTTGTGGAAGTGGGGGCGTGGTCAAGCACGTTTCTTTAATAGAGGGCGGAGCCGAGGAAGTTAAGTGGTGGGAATCAAACACCTGTGCTTTTTAATAATGACTTTTCCTCTGTTGGAGTGAGTGGAGAAGAGTGTGTGTGTGTGTGTGTGTGTGTGTGTGTGTGTGGAGAGAGAGAGAGAGAGAGAGAGAGAGAGAGAGAGAGAGAGACAAAGACAAAGAGGGCAATAGAAAAAGAAAGAGAGAAAGGGTCAGAGATAGGGATAGAAAAGAATAGTCTCTCTCTTTCTCTCTCTCCATTTCTCTCTCTTTGTTTCCCTCCATTTTGACAGACAGGGAGAGGGGTAGAGAGGGGGGTGAGTGAGAGAGAGAGAGAGAGAGACAAAAGAGAGAGAGAGAGAGAGAGAGAGAGAGAGAGAGAGAGAGAGAGAGAGAGAGACAGACAGACAGAGAGAAAGAGAGAGAAAGAGAAAGATAGATACGGTGAGAGTGAGAGAGAGAGGGAAGAGAGAGAGAGAGAGAGAGAGAGAGAGAGAGAGAGAGAGAGAGAGAGAGATAGATACAGTGAGAGAGAGAGAGAGAGAGAGAGAGATAGATAGTGAGAGAGAGAGAGAGACAGACAGAGAAAGAGAGAGATAGATACAGTGAGAGAGAGAGAGAGAGAGAGAGAGAGAGAGAAAGAGAGAGATAGATACAGTGAGAGAGAGAGAGAGAGAGAGACAGACAGAGAAAGAGAGAGATAGATACAGTGAGAGAGAGAGAGAGAGAGAGAGAGAAAGAGAGAGATAGATACAGTGAGAGAGAGAGAGAGACAGACAGAGAAAGAGAGAGATAGATACAGTGAGAGAGAGAGAGAGAGAGCGAGAGAGAGAGAGAGAGAGATGAGTGGGTGTGAATGTGAGTGTGTATTTAGTTAAATAATGATGCTGAAGCCCTGGCTGTCCATCATCTGTGAGAGGTCAGGTGCTGGTGCTGAAGGTCTCTCAGGTGAAGAACCGAATGGTCTTCAAACTCAAATAAATAAATATATCGCTCATCAACACCGCGTGTTTCTATAAGTTCATCACTGATATTGATAAACAGTCCTGGTTCTGCATTTTTCTGCCTTTTGACCTTCATTTGAGCTTTTTGCCAGGTTCCAGGTGTGAGTGGGCGGGGCTTAGCTTAACAGAGACCTTCACCTTGATGGAGTGGCTGAATCGTGAAAGAGAAGAGCTTTGCTAATGATTTCATATCAGGTGCTAACGTTAATGTTAGCTGAGCTAACTACTTAGCCTGCTAATCTTAGCCTAGCAGCATAATTCACGTCACGTGGTGAAGAATCCGGACAGAAACATGACTCGGCTGATGGACCGTGCACTTTGTTGATGGAGAAACTCTGTGATCCTAGCACACAGGCTGCAGGAGCTGCCGATGTGCAGCGCGGGATTAGCGCCTCGTTTTATTTCCTGTAATTAAAAGTGATTCCGAGTGCTACGTGCCCTTGGAGTCAAGGACGCGGTATTGACATTCAGCTTCAGCACACGGTGCGGTAAGTGGCCCAGAACGCGCCATAATGAATCCAGCACAGATCGGCCGAATATTAATAAGGGATTGTCTGACTAATAAGACTCAGTGGACTGTGCCGTGTGTGTGTGTGTGTGTGTGTGTGTGTGTGTGTGTGTGTGTGTGTGTGTGTGTCTGTGTGTGTGTGTGGAGGGGCAAAATTTCCATATCTGGGCACTGAGGGATCAGCAGGAGGTACATGTGTGTGTGTGTGTGTGTGTGTGTGTGTGTGTGTGTGTGTGTGTGTACTGCAAACTAAGATATGATTTATGAATTTAACTGAGGCTACAGGGAACTGGGAGCACTGGGAACTGACACTGGGGGTGAGGATCCTGAGAATGAGGGCTTTATGGGGTTTTTTATGAACACATGAATATGTAACATCAGATCAGACTTGTGTGTATGATGTAAGTGTGTGTGTGTGTATGTAAGGGGTGTGTGTGTGGGGTGTGTGTGTGTGTGTGTGTGTGTGTGTGTGTGTGAATGTAAATGT
>JAUCMX010000006.1:1925770-1961071 GCA_033459395.1 Hemibagrus guttatus | reverse complement strand
ATTCAGGCGAGACGTGTTTCGGATCATGACCATGAAAGAAAGCGTCACAGAAAAAAAGAAAGGAAAGCTGCAGTGAAGCGCGAGAACTCTTTAATACACGAAAGAAAGAAAGAAAGAAAAAAAGAAAAAAAGAAAGAAAGAAAAAAAGAAAGAAAGAAAGTAAGAAAGAAAGAAAGAAAGAAAGAAGAGAGAAAGAGAGAAAGAAAGAAAGCAAAAGAAAGAAAGAAAGAAAAAAAGAAAGAAAGAAAGTAAGAGAGAAAGAGAGAAAGAAAGCAAAAAAGAAAGAAAGAAAGAAAGAAAGAAAGAAAGAAAGAAAGAAAGAAAGAAAGAAAGAAAGAAAGAAAAAAAAACATCAGGTGGAGTGGAAAGAAAGAAAGAAAGAAAGAAAGAAAGAAAGAAAGAAAGAAAGAAAGAAAGAAAGAAAGAATGAAAGAAAGTAAGAGAGAGAGAAAAAAAGAAAGAAAGAAAGAAAGAAAAGAAAGAAAGAAAGAAAGAAAGAAAGAAAAAGAAAGTAAGAGAGAGAGAGAAAAAGAAAGAAAGAAAGAATGAAAGATAGAACATCTGTGGGGGTCTTTACTTCTGTAGTTTTTCCCTTTCTTTCTTTCTTTCTTTCTTTCTTTCTTTCTTTTTTTTTTTTTTTCTTTCTTTCCTTCTTTCTTGCTTGCTTGCACCAACCCTTCTCATCCAAGCAAAGACTATGGGGTCTTTTCTATTTATTTATTTATTTATTTATTTATTTATTTATTTATTTATTTATTTACTCATCTCATGGAGTTTTGTCTTTGCTCATTAGAGATAAAAATAAATTCTAAATTTAAATTAATTAATTAATTTATACATTCATTCATTTGAATTAAAATAAATTTTAAACTTGATCATTTTTGTTTATTTTTTTTTTTTTTTTACATTTCTGTAAGGCTGTCTTTTAAAAATGTCTAAAATATGTTAATAAATTTGATTATTTATTTTTTTATATATATATATTTTTTATATTTTTGACCATCGGAGTTTTTTCTTTGCTCAATAGAAATAAAAAAACATTAAACTTTATCATTTTTATTCAAATTTTTTATTTAAATGTTATATGTATTTCTGTAAGGCTGACTTTTGACAATGTCCCCAAAATAAATAAATAAATAAATAAATAAAACTGAATTGAATTAGATTCTTTAATTATTATTTTTTATTTTTTTTCTGGCAAGAGAGATTTGGTCTCTGATCCAGCCTTTAACCTGTTAAAGCATTTTATAAAAGCCTTCTGTAGGAATTTTTACTTTAATTTCTTTAACTCTTGTGTAATCATAAAGTCCGTGTGGCCCGGAGGGAGTCGGAAAAATTGGGAAAAACACTTCAGGGACAAAGAGCAGGAAGTTAAATTGCTCTTCAATTAGCTTGAAGAAAAGCAGGCTAAAAGTAGATGTCCCTTTCAGCAGCGAGGAAATCACCAGGCTCCGCCTCCTTCACGTAATACAGCTGCGGGTCAGGCGTTAAACAGCGTGTGGTACTTCGCACGATCCTTTCAGCTTCCACACAATGGAACCGAGTGGAGTAGTTTGAGGGGATGGAAGTGTGTGTGACTCGCAGAGAACATGCTGCATGCAGATTGCAGGAATTAACCTTAACAACGCTGCCATGGGTAAAAAAAAAAACAGACTCCATTCACAGCAGAATAAAATCTCCTGAGACTCAGCCGTGTTAAAGAGCTGTAAAAAATCAATACATGAAAAGTGTTTCTCTTCACCACACCGGGGCTCCGTGGGGAGGAAGAGGAGGAGAGAGAAAGAGAGAGAAAGAGGAAGAGAGAGAGAGAGAGAGAGAGAGAGAGAGAGAGAGGAGAGAGAGAGAGAGAGAGAGAGAGAGAGAGACAGGGAGGAAGAGGAGGAGAGAGAAAGAGGGAGAAAGAGGAAGAGAGAGAGAGAGAGAGAGAGAGACAGGGAGGAAGAGGAGGAGAGAGAAAGAGGGAGAAAGAGGAAGAGAGAGAGAGAGAGAGAGAGAGACAGGGAGGAAGAGGAGGAGAGAGAAAGAGGGAGAAAGAGGAAGAGAGAGAGAGAGAGAGAGAGAGAGAGAGAGAAAAAGAGAGAGAGGGAGGAAGAGGAGGAGAGAGAAAGAGGGAGAAAGAGGAAGAGAGAGAGAGAGAGAGAGAGAGAGAGGGAGGAAGAGGAGGAAAGAGAGGGAGGAAAAGGAGGAGAGAGAGGGAGGAAGAGGAGGAGAGAGTCTTTATCTCCGTATAAAGCTCAAGTAATCATGTAATCCTGAGGGACGAGAGTAATAAAGGATTAAAAGAGCTTTAACTCAAAAGCAAGTGCACCCTGAGCAGAGCCATGACTTTCTCTCTAATCTTTTCTTTCTTAACTTCTCTTCTCTTCTCTTCCTCTCCTTCCTTCCTTTCTTCTCTTCCTCCCTTCTTTCTTTCTCTTGGCCTGTTGTTGTCTGATAGATAGATCGATAGATAGATAGATAGATAGATAGATAGATAGATAGATAGATAGATAGATAGATAGATAGATAGATAGATAGATAGATAGACAGACAGATAGACTCTCCTTATAAATGAGCGTCCTGTTAAGTCTGTTAAGTGACCATGGTCAGTCCTGGACATTGTTGATGAGGTCAGTTGCAGATGGAACGAAGAGCTGTTTTTCTGCAGGAGGTTTTGATGGACCTTTTATAAACAATTCAATGTAAGTTGGTTAAAAAGCACTGTTATAAACTCTAATAACACTTCATAAAGCTGTAATAACACACTCTGATTATAACTCCCTGATAACCTTTTACTTATTTATTCTTAATGTATGAATTATTTCTCTTTACTCTGCTCCTGTCTTTACATCCCTGCAATATTTTTTATTTCTATCTCTTACCTTTATATAAATAAATAAATAAATAAAAATAAAAGTAAATAAATAAATAAAATTGCATAAAATTAAATTAAATAAATACAAAAAATAAAATACAATTAAATCAACTTAAAAAAAAAAGTTATCTTTGATAGAGAGAAAGTGGTGAAATAATTTTTTCTTGCATTAAACTTTAAACATAACTGTAAGCATATAGAAACAATGACGTAATATTCTAATAAATAAATATTTTTAGAAATAGCTGTTGGATGAAAGGAATAAAACATTACACCACCTCAATGTGGATTATTTTCCTGTTATCGCATACACTATCCTGCTTATTAACGCTTTGCGAAGCTTTATTAGAGCTATATAAAGCTTACAGCCGCCTTACGATGGATTACGAGCATCTCTGCGTCCGATCTGATGAAGGAAATCACGGCTCCTCGTCTCATATCTGACGTTTCTCCACACGAGGATGGAGGTAGAAGAAGGACAGCGAACTGACCGCAATTAATCACACAACAAATCTGAATCCGAGATAGTTTAAAAGTTTGAAATCTTTTGTAGCTCCTGAGCTGTTAATAAGGGATATAAACATGCAGCAAGCGTTTCGTTATTGTTCATGATAACTGCTCTCCAGAAGAGTTAAAGCCTGAGTGTTTTTGGCAGCGAGCTTCTTTCTGAGATACTTTACGGTCCAGGAGGAAATGAGCCACCTAAACGCTGAGCCGAGCGAGAGCACAGCGCCATCAGGAAGAATAAATGTCACACAGACTCACTGCTCCAAGATAAACAGGAAATTAAATGCCATCCTTACAGATACCAACCGTGACCTTTATATAAAAGAAATAAAAAAAGTAACCCCGGGAAGCTGATGGTTTAAAGTCGGACTTTTTTTTTTGACAGTATAAAATGTGAGATTGTGCCGACTCTCTGACATCACCATAAATATTCTAGACTTCCTGTAAAGCTTAAAGGGAGAGTTCAGCAAAAAAAAAAGAAAGAAAATGAAATGTACATCTTGTAAGATTTAATCGAAATGTAGTCAAACAGCTGAGCCATGCTTTGTGACTCAAGTTACATTTAAATAATGACAAAAAATGTGTTTAATAAATAGTAAATAAGCAGAGCTGTATAATCGCTCGGCTTGTTGCTTCCCATAAATCTGAGCAACACTTCAATTTAGCGTGAAAGATAAAAACCTGCTTACAAGCATTTCCACAAAAGCCTCTGTTCATTTTGATGGCTTTTAGGAAAAGTTCATTAATTAAAGAGGAAATAAGAAACGTTTTAAAGAGGTAATTAATGAACTAGCATTATAAACCTTTTGGGAGAGACTCATTAAAAACCCAGAGACAGATCGGTGTTCTATAAATACGATGGTGAGTTAAAAAAAAAAAAAACCATAAAAGTGCAAGATGGATTAAAGTGGAATCTATTCATTTTTATTTCTGAAGGAATCCGGAAAGCGCCGGAGCTCTTGGAGTTGTCTTTGTCAGTAAGGTTTAGCTGTGTCACTTCATACATCAGTTAATTAAATATCTGACATCCGTTTCAGGATTAAATCGTGATCTTGGGAATCGATCAGAGTGATCTGGCCTCAGCCTGCACATGGACACGCACAGCGACGGCAGAAAGGTCACTTTCCTGATGACTGTCAGCGGAATTGATTGCGCTCGCCGATAAACTGGCACGCTGATACATCACTTGATCATGAGCGAATCAGAGAACACTCACCAGGCATTAGCGAGCCGGGACACACAGCCGCGTGACAAATTTGCTTCACAAATATTTAAGGCCTGATAAATTTACATAGATTCCCCAGAACGTTCTGCAAACTTGACCTTAAGCAGGGAAAGTTAGAGAGAGAGAGAGAGAGAGAGAGAGAGAGAGAGAGAGAGAGAGAGAAAACGCTGTAATTATAGAGAAGACTAAAGACCTGAGCTGAATTTGCTTCTGGGTTTAAACCAGGGGAGATTCAGAGCCAAACCTGGGAGAGTTACCCTCAAAACCTTAAACAGACACACCACAGACAGAAAAGCCACAGACAAATACACCACAGACAGACACACTAAAGACAGACAGACAGACATTACAGACAGAAACACCACAGATAAAGACACCACAGACAGACAGACCAGCAACAGAGATGCCACAGACAGAAAGACCTAAGACAGAAAGACCTAAGACAGAAAGACCACAGATAGATACCACAGACAGACAGACCACAGAGACACCACACACAGACAGACAGACAGACAGACAGACCACAGGCAGAGGAGCCACAGACAGAGACCACATACAGACAAACTACAGACTGACATACTACAGACAGACCACAGACAGAAAGCCCCACAGATAGAGACAAAATACACAGACAGACCACAGACATTGACATGACAGACAGATACACTACAATCAGAAACACCACAGACAGACCAGAGACACCACAGACAGAGGAGCCACAGTCAAAGACTAAAGAAAGACAGACCACATAGAGACACCACAGACAGACAGACAGACAGACAGAGACACCACAGACACTCAGACTACAGAGAGAGATAAAATAGACAGATAGACCACAGAAAAAAGATTCCAGATTTGAAACTTCAGTGAGACAGTGAGACGTCACCACAGACAGAGAAGCCAGAGATTCCAGAGACAGCACGGACAAAGACACTGCATAAAAAGACATTAAAGACAGACACCACTACAGACAGTGAGACCACAAACACCACACACAAAGACACTGCAGACATTAGACATTAAAGATAGACAACCCCACAGACAGAGACACCCCCCCCCCACACACACACACAAACACCTCAGAGATCCCAGAGACACCACTACAGACAGAGAGACTGGAGACAGTGAGACCAGACAGACACAGCATGTGCTGTTGAGACAGAGCAAGATCCCACTGCAGATCCCAAGCTGAGAGTCGGGGGGAAAAGCTGCCCACAGACAGAAGAAACCGAGGTGATGTATGAGGAGAAAGATTGTAGCGGCCCAGTGTGATGTATCTCTCTTATTCCCCATACAGAGGAGGTACATGCTGCAACCTCAGCGCAAGCACACCTGAACAACACACACACACACACACACACACGCTACCTTCCCCATGCAGAGCGCAAAATTCCACCTTTTCTTAAAGAACCAGGTATTTAACAGAAACACTTTATGCATCGTCTAGTACACAATAAACATATCTTAATAGACATTATGACATCATAAAGAGTATTTAAATAGGAACTAAGTTGTATCTAACTATATCTTACATCAGTTTATTTATTCTTTTTTTTTGTACATGTGAAACTATTGCATTGAAACGTTCCTCTTTGATATATTAAATAGAATAAATGTATTTTTTTATTTAAAACGCATGTACGTTGCCGATAATTAAATATGCCTTCGTTTAAGAATGCTTCAGTGTGTTAATAGATAAATTTACACAAACATACTTGCAGTATAGTGAAGCGTAACTTGGCATGACTTGTTTGAAAATAATAATACATTTTAGATGCATTTCAAAACAGTTGATGAACTGAAAATGTACTTTGGGTGGACTTTACACAACCGAGGTGTAGTATTTATTTATTTATTTATACACTTTAACTACATTTTCTTCACAGAATATTCCGTATTCATGCCTAGATGTGATGCAAAACTCAACTCTGCCTTGAGGTTCTCCTGAAAAATGAGCAAAATTTGGCAGCACAGATCCCGAGACAATAAACCAGTCCTGAAAAAAAGGATTTTGTTTACTGCTGCATTACTGACATTGCGTGGTGCCTCAGCGTGACACAAACCTGACCGTGATGAAAACCCGAGGAAACGTAACGTCAGACGCTTTGCATCATTGAGCCGGAATTATCTTCCAAACATCTGCTGAAAGAGTCAAATTATTTTCTTGAATTAGTGTCGAGGGCGTCTGAGGACATCCCAGACGTGAAATATTGAAACATTTGGGCAGCTGTCAACCACATCCGGAGATAATAAAGACATTTGTGCTGGAGAGCCATCTGCCTCGTGCACATGCTCGATCTTGAACTCTGCACGCCGGCGCCGTGTGCCAAAGCCCAACGCTCTGAGCGTGATTCATCTATATTATATCTCCATAGGAACCTGACAGGCATCGAATGGGCCATTACACTCAATTATTTAACCTCAGAGAAGGAGCGTTTCTCTAAGAGTTCGCTCACTGAAGCGGTTCTCATGTGGAGCGTTGACTCAGTATGGGGCAAATACCAAAACTATCAACACTTAACCACGGCTTATAAACGCTCCTTTTATTCTGATCTTCTCACTGAAGGAGCTATAATGGGATAAAGAAAGACGAGGGCTGTGTCCTAATCCACTCTCTAGCTCCCTAAGTGGTGAATCAGTATATAGTGTACACTAGGTAGGGTGCTGGTAAGAACCCTGGCTCTGTACACAATGAGACACTGATCACATGACTACATTCTTTTATCAGCAGCACCAGGACTGATTATGGAAAATATTTTTTGTCATAGTACTCTGGGGCATTGGTGGCTCAGTGGTAGGTTTCTTGCCTATCATGTGGAAGGCCTGGGTTTAATTCCCAGCCACTGGATGCAGTGCCGGTCCCAAGCCTGGAAAAATGGGAGGCTTGCATCAGGAAGGGCATCTGGCATGAAACATTTGCCAAGTTGTTGTGCGGACCAGTTGGTCCGCTGTGGCGACCCCGAACAGGGAGCAGCCGAAAGCAACTCCACTCAGGATCGTAGGCTAGCATGTGCTAACGTAGAGCTATAATGAGCCACTTCCGTTTATTGCTGAAGTTCAGGAGCTTCAGAATATATGACGTCTCCATTTCCAGTGGAAGGGTCGATGCTTCCTGCTTTTTTCCTGGTGTATTGTGGGATTTTTAGAAAGCGTGTGAGTGCACGTGTAAGATTTTGCGATTGAGATATTTAAAATGTCAGATTCCACGATCGGCTCCTGAACCAGGGAGCCTTCAGAGACGCGGACTTTTTATATGACTCTAGCTAAATAAGACAGGAAGCAGAACAGGAAGTAGTGGGGAATCCATTGAGAAAAACAGTAGACATGTTTAGTAGACAGGAAACGATCTGTTTGGATTTATTTTAGTAAGATTTGTTTTATGAATTGTTCATATCATGTCCCATTGCATTAATACGTCACTTTAGCCTATGTTATAATTATTTATAAAAGCACATTATATAGCTTTATAACTATCTTTATTATAGATTATGAATTATCATAGATTATAAGTATAAAATGCTTAAGTTTTGGGCTTGATGAAAACTGTGAGGCTAAAAACATGACAGAAACTTAAAAATGAACCACTCGTGGATGCTCTGTGGTCATCACACCACCATGCTGTTGATTATTTTACTCGAGCTGCACAACACAGTCTTTTATTCCTTACAAAACTACAATTTGATCTTAACCCCTACCTCTGAGTGAGTTTTTTGAGACCTTATAAAACTAAACTGCAACCTTGAGAAGATGGGGATGTAGTGCATTGTGGGTAGGAAGAGTGAGGTCAGTGGAGAAAGCAGGAAATGCCCCCCGGTGTGTGTGTTTGCATGTGTGTTTAGAGGGAGTGTAAATGGCACTCGGCCCTCAGGTGCCTCTGCATTATTAATGTACACATCTATCACTGGCACTCACCCTCTGGCACAATACCACTGCATCCAGAGCACAACTGTGCACCTTCACCACACACACGGCCAACTACGCCAGGATTGTTCCACAGCTGAAGTTTCTCGTTATTGGAAAGCTCGATCGTTCCCCTTTTCCCTGGAAAAGCTGAAAAAAAGGCCAACGTCAAGCCATCAACGTGATGTGATGAGGTTTCGTTTTTTTTGGGGTCAGTCGAAGTGAAATTGCATTTATGTGCTCAATCACACTGTCGACCTCACAACGGACATCATTTACAGCCTGGCAGGGGAACTGACTCATGGGGAGTGCAAGCGATGGGTACAGAGTGCCACGGAGGAAATAAAACACCATGGAGGAACAATTAGTGTTTCACTCGAGCGTATGGATCAGAATCCAAAGCACAAAAAGAAAAGTGCACCAAAATCGCTATATAGATGAGTCAGAAAAAGTGCTTTGTACTAATGTTCCTGTGGAAAAAGAATGCGTAGGGCAGTTTAGAAGTTGGCCAGTAAGATGGCACGTGAATGTGAAACACATTAACATCAACATGAACTTATTAACTCAGAACAGCAGCCAAGGCTCAGACTGCAACGCTTACAAGAATGAAAAAACTGTTTATATAATGTACACCTGCATCGTGCTAGCTTGGCATTTTACTTTGAAGTGGACTGCAAAACTAGCAACATATACATATAGATATTTTCTAACTGGGAGATCTATAGGTCTGTAGTAGTATAGATCATTAGACTATATAGACTATAGATCCTTAATACAGATTCTTACAATAGAGTATAGATCTTTACTATAGATCCTTATTATAGATCCTTACTATAGACTATAGATCTTTACTATAGATCCTTACTATAGACTATAGATCTTTACTATAGATCCTTACTATAGACTATAGATCTTTACTATAGATCCTTACTATAGACTATAGATCTTTACTATAGATCCTTACTATAGACTATAGATCTTTACTATAGATCCTTACTATAGACTATAGATCTTTACTATAGATCCTTACTATAGACTATAGATCTTTACTATAGATCCTTACTATAGACTATAGATCTTTACTATAGATCCTTATTATAGATCCTTACTGTATACTATAGATCTTTACAAAAGATCCTTAATATAGATCCTTGCAATGGACTATAGATCTTTATAGTAAGGATCTATATTAAGGATCTATAGTAAAGATCTATAGTCCATTGCAAGGATCTATATTAAGGATCTTTTGTAAAGATCTATAGTATATAGTAAGGATCTATATTAAGGATCTATAGTAGACTATAGATCCTTACTATAGAGCCTTACTATAGATCCTTACTATAGATTATAGATCTTTACTATAGATCCTATAGTCTCCAATATCTCTATAACATCATCCCCAAATCCCACACCAGGATCTGTCCAGAAACATTTCCATTTAAATCTAAACAATAAAATAAAACCCCAAGCGAGATTCAGCACCTTCACTGTTCAGACTGAAACACTGGTGAAAGAAAATAAAATAAAATCACAAAACACACAGTTACATAATCTGTGATGAGTTGCATGGAGGCTGTAACCTTGGAAGAACATCACACGGCTAAACGAATATCAGCTTAGAGATGAAAGCTTTAATCAGTGCCAAGACTGCCTGAGGGGGAAAAAAACAGACAGATAAGCGTACAGACTAATGGCAAGTCTGTTTCATTTTTCACATATGATAATTGATTTTCTGACACGTAGCTGGTTCAGGACTCAATCTGTCAGTGCCAGAGGTGCGGCTATAATTACACACCGATCCTCTGAGCGATAACTCCCAAAGCGGACACCATTACAGAATTAGCCTGCGGTCAGTGTGTGTGTGTGTGTGTGTGTGTTGGGGGGTTAAAAAATTAAATAGAAACAAATTTGCATCTCTCTAAGGAAATGTATAACTTGTGGAGTTTGATTTGTCCAACAATATGAAAGACCACCTTCAATTTTCACAATACGACAAAACATCCTTGATGTTTTTACCTTTGAGGATTCCCAGCGGAGAATCCACTGTCATAAAACAGCACAGGAAGTTGTTGGTGTGTGGGTGTCGAGTGATTGTGCAATCATTTCCACACTCGAGCTGGTCACCTTGCTTCTAGTAAAAAACGCAGACCATTTTCTTTGTTTTTCCTCACAGAAAGAAAGAAAATATTTGGAATAACATCAATTTTCCCATCCAATTCCCAGCTGATAGGACGGATGATGGGAGTTATCCTTACCTTTGATCACCTGAGATTATTATTAACACTTGTTATTACCTCCGATTAGCTGAGATCACCTGAGGTTACTTACGATTACCTGATATCACTTGTGATTAACTGAGATTATTTTTGATCACTGGAGATCACCTGTGATTAGCTGAGATTACCTGAGATCACCTGAGATTACCTGATATCACTTGTGATTAACTGAGATTATTTTTGATTACCGGAGATCACCCTGTGATTAGCTGAGATCACCTGAGATTACCTACGATTACCTGATATCACTTATGATTACCTGAGATTAGCTGTGATTAGCTACCGGAGATGGAAGGAATTCCTGCGAGTTGCTGCACAGCAGAACAGCAGCCACACTGTTAATTCTGGAGTCATGGGTGAGCAGATGCCCTATGGGTCCAGCATCTCTCTGATTAACAGGAGAGAGAAAACTCAGTGTAGAAACTGAATTAGTTTCAGGAACATTGCAGGATCCAAGGTGGTGTTGCGATCAGCTGAGCGTGTCATCCTCACTGAGCTCCCTGACCTCCTGCAAGCCACACTGGACCAAAGCCAGGCAGATAGAAAAGAACCTCAACCATCTGAATAACAGATTCTCTTCTCTGTTATGGTCTGGGAAGTGTTTCAGCTCCCTGAAGGCAAACACAGAGAGATCGAGGAGGAGCTTCTTCCCGCAGGCCATTCGAACCCTCAACCAGGACATGGACTCCACAACACCCACACCTCCTACACTGCTGTTTATACACCTTCACTACCTCATATTTATAAATATTTATTCTATATGATGGAAATTTCACTACAACTCCCTCAGCCTAGTGTTGCACAGCATTGCACGTATCTGCACCTTGTTAGAAATATTGTCAGGCTCTTACTATCACGTTCCTATGATTTTAGATCCATTATATTAAATTTTGATATATTTCTTTTTCTATCTGCATACTTGACAATTCTGTTTTGTGTAAATTCTGTCACAAACTGTCAGAAAAAACAGTTCACTCAATGAGGTATTGTGTGTGTGTGTGTGTGTGTGTGTGTGTGTGTGTGTGTGTGTGTGTGTGTGTGTAAATAATCTACAACAGTGAGTCATTATCACCCTGAAATGGTTTGTTTCCTATAACTACATAATGCTTTATTACTCTTACACACAGCAATTTCTTAACAATTACAATATTTATTTATTTATTATTAAACCGTTGTTTCCTGTCCACTAATCTGATTGGACAAACAGCATGCTGGTGTTTACTCTAACAGCACTGGGACACTGGGTCTCAGTGTTCATCAGCAGTTCAATCTATGTGACTCCTTTGGAAGTTTTTCTGATAACGGAGCAAAAAATTTGAAAATATTCGACTGAATATCTGAAAGGTCAACTGCTTGATATTTATGTTCAATTAACAGAGCTGTTAGTGAAAAAAAGCAATATCACTCTCACAATTGTGATGTAGTACTGAATATCAGCACGGCTACGATCACGTGAGAGTACACGTGATTACCTGAGATTACCTGCAATTACCTGTGATTACCTTTGATCACCTGAGATCACCTGTTATTGCCTAAGATCACCTGTTATTACATGAGATCACCTGTTATTACATGAGATCACCTGCTATGAACTGATATCACCCGTTATTGCCTGAGATCACCTGTTATTGCCTGAGATCACCTGTTATGACCTGACAGCACATGTTATGACCTGGTATCACCTGTTATTTCATGATATCACCTGTTATTACCTAATATCACCTGCGATTACCCGATATTACCAGTATTACCTTTAATCACCTGACATTACCTGTTATTACCTGAGATTACCTGTTATTAACTGAGATCACCTGTTATTACATATGATTACCCAATATCATCTGTGATTGCCTGAGATTACCTTTGATCATATGATATAACCTGTGATTATATGAAATTACTTGTGATTACCTGAGATGACCTGTGATCACCTGAGATTACAGACGATTAACTGATATTACCTGGGATTAACTGAGATTAGCCGCGATTACCTGTGATTACCTGATATGGCCTAAGATTTCCTGTGATTAAATGAGATTACCTGATATTACCTGCGGCCAAATGTCTCGATATTTGATATTCCAGCACTCTTGGTCATGCCTTTTATCTGTTAATACTGACATTCCAACAAGTTAGTTCCTCTTGTCACATATGTTACAGCAGCTATAAAAAGTCGTAAAATAAAGTTCCATCTTTATCTCTCACTGTAACAAAACTCCTCCACACACGTTACATAAACTTCTCATTACAGAAAGCGTCAATATATCAACGATTTTTAGCCTGTTCATGTGACACATCCTCCGTACAAGTCCCTGTGAATGAGATGTTACTACAGATTTACAGCTGCACACCTACTGACCAATCAGAGCCCAGAATTCAGCAGTGCTGTGATACATTTCTGTAAGTAATATCAACATGACCTTTCTACAGAATGAGTTTTAGCTTTCGTACACACACACACACACACACACACACTCTTGATATGATTTTTAACAACCTGTGGATGAAAGCCACCCACACAACAGGAGTCTAATAGGAAACTTCAGAGAATTGGGAGGTCTAATTTCCCGACTGCACTATGATCAGTAAGTTCAGATAAAAGAGCAGGAACTTTGAGAAAGGTTTAAAACAGACACACTCCTGAATAAAAAGCATGTTTTCCAAAGTTTAAAGTAAAGGTCTACTCTTGAAAGATAGACTACGTGATGCAGGAGTCTGGCGTTTTCCATTTCTTAACAGGATTGAGCATCGCTTTCTGTTTGAACTGCACACAGCAGAGGAACCGAAATCCTGTCAGTGGACACAAATGAAAGCAGGAGACAAGCTGGAGGAAGAAGCAGAAATATAAATCTGCCTTCTGTGTGGAGTTTGGCAACGTTAAGGAGATGTGGAAAAGCGAGATGGGATCTGCCACTCCTGGTTTAGAAAAGATGGAGGCCATTGCTGAAGAAATATAAGAAAAGAGGATACACAGGTTACAGAGAGAGAGAGAGAGAGAGAGAGAGAGAGAGAGAGAGAGAGAGAGAGAGAGAGAGAGAGAGAACTAGAGAGAAAAAAAACATTTCAAACTCGCTGTCAGCTGAGGAAGAAAACTCGAAAACTCTCTGAGGTAATTGCACCCAAAGCTTCACCCAATTGCAATGTTACAGACTCTTTAAAGTCCAGTATAAGCACACTGCTGTGTCTTCTGTGAAACCTCTGTCTTTCTCCCTTCTCCATGTTAGTGGGTGTACAACCACGGACACACTGCTAACGCTCTGCAGGGTGAACCGCTAATGATTCAGGCTACTCTTTGAAAAGGACTTCTGAGAAGCTCTGGCCACTGAATGTAGCAGAACCAAAGTCATTTCTGATGGAAATATTTTTAGATTTTCTGAACAACAGCACATGTCTGAACAACTTGTAGAAGTGAGTCGAGGGTATATGGCTTGACAAGCCCAAAAGAAGTGAGACTCGGAATGCTGGATGTGTTTGAACTGAACACAAACACAGAAATAACAGATCTTTCTGGGCTCTTAAACTTGCCCAAACAACCCAAAGAGCTAGCTAGTGTTCGAAACAATTCAGTGTTTTTTTAAATATGTATTTATACTTTCCATTTGCACTGAACGGAAAAACAGATATGTGTCTGTAAGCTAACTCACATACTGTACGCTGACTAAAGTACTCTAACCTGAATGACATCCTGCAGACTGACTGACGTATTTCAACCTGAATGACGTACAGTAACCCAAATGACATACTGTAACCTGAAAGAAATTACACTAAACATAATGTTGTATTAATCCCTAAATTACATACTGTACACCAAATGATGTGCTGTAACCCAAATGACATACTGTAACCTCAATGACATGACCTGAATGACATTGTAATGTGAATGATGTACTATAACCCAAATGACATACTGTAACCTGAATTATGTATTGTAATGTGAATGATACACTATAACCCAAATGACATACTGTAACCTGAATTATGTATTGTAATGTGAATGATACACTATAACCCAAATGACATACTATAACCTGAATGACATAATGTGAATGATATACTATAACCCAAATGACATACTGTAACCTGAATGATGTATTGTAACCTTAATTACTGACTATATACCAAATGACATACTGTAATCTGAATTAAATTAATTTAAAAAGAATGATGTGTTGATCCCTAAATTACATACTGTACACCAAATGATGTGCTGTAACCCAAATGAGATACTGTAACCTCAATGACATACCCTAACCTGACTAATGTATTGTAACCTAAATGACTTACTGTAACCTGAATAACATACTGTAACCTCTATGGCATGCCCTGAATGATATCCTGTAACTTGACTAATGTACCGTAACCCAAATGACATACTGTAACCCGAATAAAATTAGTCTAAAAAGAATCTTGTATCGTACCCTTAATTACATGCAGTACACCAAATAATGTACTGTAACCCAAATGACATATTGTAACCTGAATGAAATTACTTTAAAAAGAATGTTGTATTGATCCCTGTACAATGAATGGTCTGCAGTAACCCAAATGAGGTACTGTAGCATCAATGAGATGTCCTGAATGATATACCCTAACCTGACTAATGTATTGCAACCTGAATAATGTCCTGCAAACTGATTGATGTAGTTCAACCTGAATGACATACAGTAATCTAAATCACATACTGTAACCTAAATAAAACTACTCTTAAAAGAATACTGTACCATACCCTTAATTACATGCAGTACACTGAATGACGTACTGTAACTCAAATGACATACTATAACCTGAATGTCGTATTGTAACCTAAATTACTTACTGTATACCAAATGATAGACTGTAACCTGAATGAATTTTTCCGGGCTTAGGACCGGCACTGCATCCAGTGGCTCGGAATCAAACCCAGGCCTTCCGCATGATAGGAGAGAAACCTACCACTGAGCCACCAATGCCCCTAGTTCGTAAACATTAAGAATGTACCTAAATCAGACACTGTAACCCAAATGATGTACTGTAACCTGAATGACGTATTGTAATGTGAATGATGTACTGTAACCTGAATGTTGCACTCTAAAGCGAATGATGCCATGGAGCCCAGAACAGTGTAATGGAACCCGAATAAGATATTGCCACCCAAAATGCTAAGCTGTGAACAGAACGACGTGATGTTAGCTTTATGACATACCGTAATATAAACAACACGGTATAACCTGAACGACGTACTAAAACCTCATTGTTCCAATGAATCATATACTAACCCTTTGAAAAACCACTAAGAGTGTACAGTATGTATTATCTGAGTTGTGCAGTACAAACTGCTAATTATTGCTCACTCTTTTGCTCTTAATATCTAGAATACATCACATACTTTTGCACATGAAGAGTTTCGAGATAATTATGAGATCCTAGCTTTCTAAAAGAATAGGAAAACAGTTTCTAGTAGGTCTATGCAGAGGAGGCTTCCATATGAAGATGACTGAAAAACAGAAATCTTTAAATAGAAGATCTCTAGAGTTCTTTGTGGGTTCTTTAATGGGTCACTGGATAAATAAGGGTTCTTAGCTTCCCAAAATAAATGGTTCTAATAAGAAAAAACAACATTCTGTTGAATTAAACACAGAATTCTACAGGGTTCCTCTAGAAGAACAAATAAAACACTTCTCCTAATTAATGTTTTTTGGAACACTTTGACCAAGGGTTGTAAAAAGAACATTACAGGATCGTCTATAAAAAAAAAAAAAGACAGACAACCAAAAAGTCCCCTATATTTTTGTGACGCAGAGAATTTTTTTTTTCCATTAAATCAAATCTGCAAAGGTACGAGAGATCTGAGAGCTCAGCAGTAAACAGCGGCGTGTTGTGTTCTAAAGCCCTCAGCTATGTGTTTGTAGGAGAATCAAAGAACCCGGTGAGTCAGGAGGCTGTCAGTCTTATGCGACAGGCTTCAAATCGCTGCTCATGTGGAAGAAAACAAATCAGTGGTGCGGTGTGATGGAGCTATTAGCACATAAAAACAGAGCTGGGTGTTATATGTGAGATAGATAGCGAGCTTTTTTTTCTTTCTTACAGCGCCACATCTGCACTGCAGGGTGATTTAAGAAAAGGTGCATGTGCAGATAATGATCATTTTCTGGAACAGGTGTGTAAATGACAGCATATATTTGAGAGAGAAGTGTAAATGTACTCATATTGACGTCACGCAACAGCAGGTTTCAATGTGTAGTAACAGCCAAAAAAAAAAGTGCATTTTTCAGAAGATGTTAATTTTCTCACCTACCTTCCTGCACATCATGTAAAGAAAAAGAACCTCAGTTTGTCTGGAACATGCATGTTTCTACTAAAACGGAGAACCAGGGATGTGGCTATAAACGACTCTTCTTCACACTTTTCCTCTCATTCACTCTGGAGGATATAATGCAGGAACTGGCGTACTGGATATTTTTTTTCCTCCTGACCTTAATTACCTGAGCGAACCTTGGTGAAAATCCTTCAGGAAGGAGGAGAGGAAGTTGAGGAGCTACGTCCTTCAAAGCTTTTTATTACACACAGAACCGAGCTGAACAGGGTGGCGGGGTTAAAGAACCTCCATGAAAACTCCACGCCCAATTTACTCAAACTCCTCACCGCTATCATTATGAGAATCAATGGGGTAATTCTGATGCTAATAACTATCATTACCCACTGCTGTCCTGCTGCACAAATCTGCTTCATCTATAGATATGGACCTAATTAAATATCAGCAGGCTGAAAAAAGAAAATCCAGTGCTCATTATGACAGTAAAGTCAACAAGAAATTTTATGATAAAGACAAAGCGGATTTTAATCACTTCCCGCGATGGTATGAGTATCAGATGACTGAGTGTGTATGGATGAATTATGCTTGTTTTTTTCTTTATAAAAAATAAATAAAAATAAACTCACCCAAAAGGTGAACGTTAAATAGAAATGTAAACAGGATTATTCTGTAGAATCTGTCAAAATAACATCTAGACTTAAAGATAAATCAATAGCAACGATATTAACTAGAAATGATGTGAAATAAATTATGAAAATTGCTAAATAAATTATGAAAATTAATAATAATAATAATAATAATAATAATAACAATAATACTCATAATCTTCTTCTTCTTTCGGCTTCTCCCTTCAGGGGTCGCCACAGCCAATCATCTCTCTCCACCTATCCCTATCTTCTGCATCCTCAACCCTTGCACCCACTAGCTTCATATCCTCATTAATTACATCCATATACCTCCTCTTTGGCCTTCCTCTTTGCCTCCTGCCTGGCAGCTCCATGTCCAACATTCTCCTACCAATATACTCACTCTCCCTCCTCTGAACATGTCCAAACCATCTTAATCTGGCCTCCCTAACTTTGTCCCCCAAACGTCCAACATGAGCTGTCCCTCTGATGTACTCGTTCCTAATCCTGTCCAATCTTGTCACTCCCAAAGAGAACCTCAACATCTTCAGCTCTGCTACCTCTAGCTCTGACTCCTGTCTCTTCCTCAGTGACACTGTCTCTAAACCATACAGCATGGCCGCTCTCACCACTGTCCTGTACACCTTCCCCTTGATTCTCGCTGATATTTTCCTCTCACACAGAACTCCCCACACCTTTCTCCACCCATTCCAACCTGCCTGCACTCGCTTCTTTACCTCTTTCCCACACTCTCCATTACTCTGGACTGTTGACCCCAAGAACTTAAACTCCTGTACCTTCTTCACCTCTTCACCCTGTAACCTTACTGCTCCACTTCCCTCCCTTTCATTCACACACATGTACTCAGTCTTACTACCACTGACTTTCATTCCTCTTCTCTCCAGCGCAAACCTCCACCTCTCCAGGTTTTCCTCCACCTGCTCCCTGCTCTCGCTACAGATCACAATGTCATCTGCAAACATCATTGTCCAAGGAGACTCCTGTCTGACCTCCTCTGACAACTGGTCCATCACTATAGCAAACAGGAAGGGGCTCAGAGCCGATCCCTGATGCAGTCCCACCTCCACATTGAACTCCTCTGTCTGACCTACAGCACACCTCACCACTGTCCTGCTCCTCTCATACATGTCCTGCACCACTCTGACATACTTCTCTGCTACTCCTGACTTCCTCATACAGTACCACAGCTCTTCTCTTGGCACCCTGTCATACGCTTTCTCCAAGTCTACAAACACACAGTGCAACTCCCTCTGACCATCCCTATACTTCTCCATCAAAATTCTGAGAGCAAAAATTGCATCTGTTGTGCTCTTTCTGGGCATGAAGCCATACTGCTGCTCACAAATTTCCACTACCTTCCTTAACCTAGCTTCCACTACTCTTTCCCATAGCTTCATTGTATGGCTCATCAACTTTATCCCCCTATAGTTACTGCAACTCTGCACGTCACCCTTATTCTTAAAGATCGGCACTAACACACTTCTTCTCCATTCCTCAGGCATCCTCTCACTCTCTAAAACCCTTTTGAACAAACTAGCTAAAAATTCCACTGCTGCCTCTCTTAGACACTTCCAGACCTCCACCGGGATGTCATCAGGACCAACTGCCTTTCCACTTTTCATCCTCTTCAAAGCCTTCCTGACTTCATCCTTTCTAATCTTATCTACTTTCTGTTCCACAGAGTTCACCCCTTCTACTCTTTTTTCCCTCTCATTTTCCTCATTCATCAGCTCCTCAAAGTACTCCTTCCATCTCCTCTGTACACTCTCCTCACTTGTGAGCACCCTTCCATCTCTATCCTTAATAACTCTAACTTGCTGCACATCCTTCCCATCTCGATCCCTCTGCCTAGCTAACCTGTACAAGTCCTTCTCTCCTTCTCTAGTGTCTAACCTAGTGTACAACTCGTCATATGCCTTCTGCTTGGCCTTAGACACCTCCCTCTTCACTCTGCGCTGTAACTCCTTGTATTCCTGTCTATTCTCTTCAGTCCTGTCCATGTCCCACTTCTTCTTGGCTAACCTCTTCCTCTGGATACTATCCTGAACTTCCTCATTCCACCACCAAGTCTCCTTATCTTCTTTCCTCCTTCCAGATGACACACCCAGCACCTTTCTCCCTGTCTCCCTGATCACTTCTGCTGTAGTTTCCCAGTCATCTGGCAGCACTACCTGACCACCCAGAGCCTGCCTCAACTTCTGTCTAAATTCCTCACAACATTCCTCCTTTTTCAGCTTCCACCACTTGGTTTTCTTCTCTATCTCTATCTTTGACCTCTTCTTCTTACAGACAATCAAAGTCATCCTACACACCACCATCCTATGCTGTCTGGCTACACTCTCTCCCACTACCACTTTACAGTCACTAATCTCTTTCAGATTGCCTCTTCTACATAGGATGTAGTCTACCTGTGTTCTCCTACCTCCACTCTTGTAAGTCACTCTATGCTCCTCCCTCTTCTGAAAATAAGTGTTAACCACAGCCATGTCCATCCTCTTAGCAAAGTCCACTACCATCCTAACCTTCAAGGTTCCTTTCCTTAACTCCAAACTTGCCCATCACCTCCTCATCACCTGTGTTCCCCTCACCAACATGTCCATTAAAATCTGCTCCTATCACCACTCTCTCACCCGTGGGAATACTCTCCATCACCTCATCTAATTCACTCCAGAATCTCTCTTTCTCCTCCAACTCACAACCTACCTGTGGGGCATAACCACTAACAACATTCAACATCACCCCTTCAATCTCTAACCTCAGACTCATCACCCTGTCTGACACTCTCTTCACCTCCAGGACATTCCTCACAAACTCCTCCTTCAGGACCACACCTACCCCATTTCTCTTACTATCCACACCATAATAAAACAGCTTGAATCCTGCTCCTATACTACGAGCCTTGCTACCCTTCCACCTGGTCTCCTGTACACACAGTATATCCACCTTCCTTCTCTCCATCATATCAGCCAGCTCTCTACCTTTCCCTGTCATAGTACCAACATTCAGAGTTCCTATTCTCAGTCCTACACTCTTACCTTTCCTCTTCTCTCTCTGTCTGCGCACTCTCCTCCCTCCTCTACATCTTCCACCAACAGTAGCCCAATTTCCACCAGCGCCCTGTAGGTCAACGGCGCCGATGGCGGTCGTTGTTAACCCGGGCCTCGACCGATCCGGTATGAAATTCGTACTGACGATTCGCATGGTTAAATTTGGCAATGTTTTACGCCGGATGCCCTTCCTGACGCAACCCTCTCTATTTATCTGAGCTTGGGACCGGCACAGAAGTCACTGGACTGTGACCCCCATGGCTAGATTAACAATAATACTCATAATAAAAATAATAAAAATAATAAATAAATAAATAAATAAATATAGAAATAAATAAATACATTCTAGTCTAAATTATTTCTATCAATATATCAATAAAGGCAGTTCAACGGATTTAATAAAGATGGAGGCAGAGGATGTGATGAGCAAACACTCAACACACCAAACACGTGAATCAGAAGACATGCAAACAATCAAAAGTGCAATAATAACACACACACACCCACACACACACACACACACTGGGGGAAAAGGCAAAACACAAACCGGCTGTTACTTCACAACTGGTTAGAACTGGATGTCGGATGGGCGCAGATGTGACTGTGGACAGGTGTGCAGGGGTAAAAGTCCCATGTAAACTGGCATGCTATGGTTTCTGGGAAATGTAGCCATGTTCGTAGGCTGCAGTGTGTTCTGGGAAGATCCTGACGAATATAAACTTATGAACCTGTATATGATGGTAAAATGTCTTTAAGTGACTTGCAGGACTCTGTAGCTAACTCTGAATGACTGCCTGATTTTGTGCACCTGTGACAAATGGGCGTGGCTTAATCACCTGTACTCAATATTAAGAAGTAACCCCTGGGCTGGGGGAGCTTGAGGGGGTGCACATACTTTTATTAACGAGTTATTAAGATGAAATGATTAGGGATACTGTAGCACCTTTTTTTCACAATTTGTTCAGGTCTTTCACAGAAACGACAAATTATATTTAAATATATATTTTATATATTATATTTTTTCCTTTCCTTTTTCCTCCCAGCACAAGCACTGTCCTTGTGGGACAAAAAAAAAGGGTTAGCAATATATCCAGTTAAATTTTATGGACTAATAAATCCACTCCTAATAGAGTAAGCGAAAAATAAATGGTACAAAATCGATAAGTTACCGTCGTATAAGTGCAGGAGGTCCCAAAAGTCTTTAAATTAAGACTCGTTGGGGTGAGTGGTTATAGAAAAATAATCAGCTTCAGTTCAGTGACTCTGCTTCATCACTCCAGCATGATTACTGTCTTATAAAATATGCAGCAACGTACCATATGTATACTGTACGTAGCATGCAGCAGGAACGGGATAATGTTTCAGGTTATGAGTAAAATCTGATTACAAACACGAACCTCATATCACACGTTTTCATTAATTCCCTGTAATTAAGCTCCAGTGTGTGCCAGAGCGCAAAGTGTGAGTGAACAACGAGCTTCATCTCAACCCGTTTCCCCAAAACGTCCTGCACACCTGCTCACACACTCGCATGTCAATTCTCATCAGGCTCCTTCATTAGCTAATTTATTCCGATCCTCCCCTGTCCCCTTAATAAACCTACACATAATCTATTGTGACAGAATAATAAAAGATGTATAAAAAAAAGATGCAATTAGGCTTATAGGCTGTAGAGATAGATGGGCAATTATGCTCTCGTGGAAGCCCTTATCAACTTCATGATGCCCGTTCCATCTACCTGCCATCTCTCTGATAAATTATACGTACTTTAAACAGGAAAAGAACCGAGCAGTGCTTCATCTGGGTCATGTGACATGTTCTCCAAAGCACCACTGCAGCAAGTTTAGAAATATCACCCTCACTATGTAGGAGACAGAGTGTAAAATACACCAAGTGGAAGTGTCAGAGAGGAACACTTTTTTGAGCACTTGCAGACTTCTTTATATACGGCCTTTAAAAGGCCAGGCACATCTTCAGGGATTTAACAAGGTCTGTAAACCCACTGGGAAGCAGTTTGATGATGTTCCCAATCAGGAGTTTGCAGATTGCATCTGAACAGCCTTCAAAGTATATGTCTGCTGTAACAGAGAGCTGGAGTCCACTAATAATACCTGAAACCAGCATCCAGTCGATATAAAAAGGTCAGATGAAAGAGTCCAAGTACAGAATAAGAAGTCAGTAAGTATTGATCATTAAAGACCAACCAAGGAGAACACCTGATTGGTCTTCAGAAACATGCATTTCTCGATTTCTTTTTCAGACATGAGGTAATTGTACTGTACCTTCAGAGTTGACGCAGGCCACAGTCTGACTTCTGCTGCCAGGGCCGCAAGTCCCCTCATTAGGTGCACACACTCCCTCATCTTCAACCCTCCACTGGAAACACACAGGATCTTCACAGGGTATGAACTCCACCAGGTGGCCACAGTCCTTTGAGCTTCCGGATCCTTCTCCCAGCACTTGCCTTCTCCTTAGTCTGTAGCCTAAGGAGATCCACACACCAGTAGGTTACAACAAGCCAGAGTGCTAGAGGAAGGAGTGTGTGTGTGTGTGTGTGTGTGTGTGTGTGTGTGTGTGTGTGTGTGTGTGTGTGTGTGTGTGTGAGAAAGAAGAAATTATTGAGGACATAACCAGCAAGCTCTTTGGTTGGAAGAAAAATCTTCCTCTTGAATAATACCATCCTGATCTCCTGACATCCTAAACATCTAGTTTCAGATTAAAAACACATCAAAATTCAAATCAGAATTCAAAAGATTTACATTTACGGAGGTTCTAGCCTTCTGTGAGGTTCATCTAAAACTCTTTATTCCATCATAATCTGGATGAAGTTGAAGCAGCCTGCTCTGGATATTTTCAACAAGTCAGTACCTTTTGCAAATATCCAGAGCAGACTGCTTTAACATCATTCAAATTATGATTCCTTTTAGAACCAAATCCAGTGGGATCTAAATAACCTTACCAAACAACCGTAGGAGCACTCGACATCCCATTAACCTACATCTAAGTGGTGTATCAGAAACATTTGTGTTATTATAATTCCTGCAGTGCCACTGGGCTAAAAGGGATCACCGTCTAACATGATACCGTTTCCGCTCCAACCTGGCACCAGTCCAAGTGTTCTGATTTAGATTCCTATATTCCACCAGCCCAGTTACACTCGTGTTACAGAATTCAATATTTTGGGATAAAAGCTGTTGAAGGTATCGACTGCCTCAGGTGCCTTTCCTTCTGTCTTACACCTGAGACCCTTTAAGCTATAGGCTCACAACACAGCCACTTTTCTATACTTAGAAACATCGTTTGCACAGTAAAACTGCAGAAAATACGGGGTAGTTTGTGTAACCCTGGGGGATAGATCTCAACTCAGGTGCAAATTTATCGGTGGGATTATGCTCTTTTGTTTCTAAAGGGCTCCTTTTTTCCCCAGTTCCTTGTTACTAAGCGCAAAGCACCAGTGGAAAAATTGCAAATTCTACTGTAATATTTGCATCCAAGATATTTTTGCCCTTAGAAGGTCTTTTCATGTGAAATACTGCCCCATTACATAGAAATAATTTGGAAGAAGCCTTTATTATCACCACACATTAGAGCATGGTGGTGTTATTTTACCCCATACCCCAGCTGAGGAAGTTGGGGTCAGGGCACGGGGCAGCTATGATGCAGCAAGGGATTAAGGGCCTTGCTCAGGAGCCCAAAAGTGGCAAGTTTGAACCCTGATCTTCTGATCAAATACTCAGAGCCTTAACCACTTGACCCACCCTAGCTAGTTAGCATTAGCTTGGCAGAATACATCGTGCTAGACATTTTATTCCAAGAAATTTAACCTATGCCTTTTAGCTCAGGACCTTTAAAACAAGTTTAAAGAACTTTAGCTTTTGAGTTCTCCAACAGGACCTTAAGCTAAAGAACCCTTAGTTGAAGATTGAACCCTAAGATCCTTAGAACAGAAACTTTAGAGCAAGAACAGTTACTTGAAGATTGTATCCTGATCTTTAAAATAGGACCTTTAGAGGTCTAAAGATCTTAAGAGCTTAAAAGTCCTGTTCTAAAGATCTTAAGATCTTTAGAACAGGACTTTTAGAGCAAGAACCCTTAGTTGAAGAACAAGCGATAGAACTTTACCCCATGATTCCTCAGTCCAAGAGCTTTGGCCCTTAAATCCTTAGTCTAAAAACTTTCGACCACCAGAACTGTATCCCAAGAAAGCTTAGTGCAAGAACTTCAGCTTGGAGGCATGATGATCCAGGTGGTAGTATTCTGACCTCATAGCTCCAGGCTCCTACTCCTCTTTTTGTTCAGCATTTTAAGACTATATTTAAGAGTAATTCTCAGATGCTTTACACACACCAGCTCTGGTTTGCCCAACAGTTGAAGACTGCTGAAGAGAAAGAATAAGAGTTTTACAATAACAGCAACATATTAAATAAAATCCCCTTCTGAGATCCAACATTATTTGATGGAACAGAAATGGTTCTTATTAAGTGCAGAGCCTAAAGCAGGACAGCTTACGGGTGTTTATCCAAAGCCTGGTTTGTTTCCCCCTGTCTTTCTCACTTCACCTCCTTCCCTCTCTCCTTTGCTCATTGCTTTTCCGTGTCAGCGTGCAGTGTTTTGTGCCTGCGGCCGTCTCTCTCCCACGCTTCCTGACTCCACAGTCCTGGGAAAATCAGCGAGTCGACTGTGCCAGAGATCTAAGTCTTTGAAATAATCAGAACAGCCTGCAGCCCTGTTGCACTGGAAGCCCTCTAATACATCAAGGTTGTGCATCAACTGTGGGGCTGAGAATCACAAGTAGGTAACACCCACCTCTTATTTACCTCAACCAGCTCAGAAGAAGACCTTACCACAGGAATTCTGTCTACAGTAACTCTCGGCCATGGATACGGATGTATATACACCGATCAGCCATAACATTATGAGCAGTGACCGGTGAAGTGAATAACGCTGCAGCTCTTGTGGGGTGTTCCCGGTCTGCAGTGGTCACTATCTATCAAAAGTGGTACAAGGAAGGAACAGTGGTGAACCGGAGACAGGGTCATGGGCGGCTGAGGCTCATTGATGCACGTGGGGAGCGAAGGCTGGCCCGTGTGGTCCGATCCAACAGACCAGCTACTGTTGCTCAAATTGCTGAAGAAGTTAATGCTGGTTCTGATAGAAAGGTGTCAGAATACACAGTGCATGACGGGTCAGGGCTGTTTTGGCAGCAAAAGGGGGACCAACACAATATTAGGCAGGTGGTCATAATGTTATGCCTGGTCAGTACATATATTTTCCTTTTTTTTCTTTTAAATCATTTAGAGCCATGTATTAACTGATTAAAACTCTTATTTTAGAGGTTAACAGTGGAACACCAGCAGAAAAATGTTCGATTAAATTGGATTACATGGCGATTTCCATCATAGCTTTAAGCTGCACTTTTTATTTCGCTGCTCCATTTACATACATGTCTATACAGGAAAAGTATTTTAGGACATCTGAAAAAGTGTCCTTCACATCACCCCCGTGTTCACGACTCAGATAAATAATTCAGAACATGAGCAAAACTGCATTTCGACATTTCCCTGGAGTTTAACCTTGAAATTATTTTCACATTCTGATTCTTCTTTTCTATCATCGGACTTCATTAAAAAACTGTGTCAATAAAATCCTGGAACACATTCACCTTTGTTTCAAAAGTACAGATGAGATGTTCTGTGAAGACGAAAAGTAGGCTCCTTTGTGGTTTATCTTCATTTCAGTGACTGTGATAGGGACTGACAACGTTACACTAAAAAAATGTTCTTTAATTAAAAAAATATTTCAAATAAAATCTTAGTCTATTTCTGTATAAGTGAGATATTGTTGGCTGTGAATGTTTACACATTTTGTCGCAATGAAAAGCCTTCAATGTCTATTCAATTTGTTAACACACACACACACACACACACACACACACACACACACCATACAAATCAATTGACCTACATAAACATTCGTCTCATACATACATACTCATACATATACACACCTTTCCTACAAGCAGTCCTGCCTCAGGACACACACACACACACACACACACACACACACACACATCCACAGAGCACCTCAGACATCAGGATCGATGTGAGGACCTGGAATACTAGAGAAAATAAGTGCATGGCTGCAGACATGTATAATTAGAAAGAGCAGCACTGCTATCAAATTTATTCGGAGGAAAGAGCAGCGGAGAGACGGCAGTCACACATGACTTCCTCTGTACTTCTCTTTATCATTCCTGCACTCATTACTGCCAAAGAGATCCTGCTTTTCAGAGCATACACACCTCTATTCACCTGGACCCGAGCTGAGAGGAAAAAAAAATCAAAGACATGCTGGAGATGTGAACAAAGCAGCTGAACCAAATGGACAAGCTGTATTAATGGTTACATCTCTCAGTGTGCTTTGTGTGTATGTGTGTGTGTGTGTGTTTGTGTGTGTTTGTGTGTGTGTTTGTGTGTGTGTGCGGGGGGGGGGGGGGTGTGTGTGTGTGTGTGTGTGTGTGTGTGTGTGTGTGTGTGTGTGTGTGTGGTGTGTGTGTGTGTGTGTGTGTGTGTGTGTGTGTGTGTGTGTGTGTGTGTGAAGGCTGTGGGTTCAGTGAAGCTAAGCTTTGAAGAATATAAAAAGCTCGAAGGGAATCAAGATAAAAGCCGGTGCTAAAATAAGACTAGAAAAGGGCCACATGTTGAGTAAATAGGTTACTCTCCCTGCGGCTGAGGAAACTGGGAGTCAGAAAAAAAAGAAAGAAAGCGTTTTTAAGGAATTTGCATGTTTTGTATGTGGAGCTGGATAACAGTCGGATAAATGACAGTTTATACCTGAATTCCATTAAACTCAAACCGCTACTGATCACACTCTTACCGTATCTCCAGGTACTTATCAATCCCTAATCACACCGAGTGCTGAGTCTATAACTGCACTGCTACAGCGGTTGGTATAACATGGTAATAAAGTTCATTACATATAATCCTTCGATTATCAGCACGTACAGTACTAACCCTCAGAACGTCTCCAGTTCTTATATTCAGTGGAGTAAAGCAGCTAGGACACATCCCCACTGCAGGGGCAGTAGTGGTTCAAGTGGTTAAGGCTGTGGGCTGTTGATCAGGGTTCTGTATGTTGAAAGTTCAAGCCCCAGCACAACCGAGCTCCACTGTTGGGCCCCTGAGCAAGGCTCTTAACACTCTCTGCTCCAGGGGTGCTGTATCATATTCCACTGTAATGTATGTGTGGTGAAAATAAAGGCTTCTTCTTCTTCTGTAGGACCTCCTTTAGACTTCCCTCAGACTTACACACTCCTCCATAGACTCCACCATCATTCTGCACTTTACTGTTTTTACACATTAAGTACATTTCTTTCCATCCTGTAATTTTTCCACATTCTGAACTGCATGTAACATGTAACCTATCACACATCACCTTCTATCATTTCTTATTCCTCTATTTTCAATTTATTTATTTACACACACAGTCTAAAGAGCAGTGGCCGGCTTTTCATCTCACTGCAGCTTCAATCTTGAAATCTGGAGTCCCCTGAGGCTCCCTGTGGCCCGGTGGAGGAGAAACCGCTAGAGAAAACAGATGGATGGAAAGAATTTCTGCCCTAAAGGTAACCACGAATAAGGACAGGAGCTTAAAGGCTATTTTCAAAGCACAATGTGTCATGTGACCGATACCTTAGCGTACATATCTGTGCTAATATGATGATTAAAAATGTAAATTGTTATGAGTTTAAAAATTAATTTGGTGCATTTAAAAAATGAGCTATTTGGAAAGTATAAAGCATTTAGGTGCAACATTAAAAGGCTGTTCAAATGAATGGAAACTCAGATCATGGTCACATCAGTGATTCATTCTCCATGGCGGATTTATTTTTATCAGGATGATGACTTTATATTTGTTCAAGCAGAACTCCAGATCACAGTCTAGCTAATGGAACTGTTACTACACAACAATATCTTTAAACCCTACTCACTTCCCGCTGTGCAGCATCTTTAATCCTGATCTTCTACCATGCTAGCATTAAACTAGCTACTCATCACATTTACAGCCTGACTTACAGATCAGCCTAACTTAGAACAATGCTTGGAAAAAAAATAATAAAACAAGAAAGGGACCCAAAACTGAGCCTTGAGGGACAACATAAAAACCTGTGTAAAAAAAAAAAAAGCTGGAAGTTGTGTTGAGAAAGTGTTGCTTGTCAGTTCATTATGCTAAACGACATGTAGGCAAACTCTCTGGCTTTTTCATATATCTAGAGTAAAGTTCATAAGCAAAACTTTTTAATCAAGAAATATTTTTATGCACTACATTTGAAACGTTCTTATTCGAGCTAGTCATACTTTATCACGTTAGCACCTACTTCTCAGCCTTGTTGATTAGATTTCTGAAACGTGGGACCGAGCATCACATCAGCGCTCTCGCTCGGCGTAAACGTCAGTACAGTTGGTGCGAAAGTTTTCAAAGTTCACAGATTTTCTCCTGCTGTAGCACTAACTAGGCCACTATCCACGTTATTTCTGTGCTCCAGCCTCTTCACATCTCCAGGCCATTATTCCTGCCATAGAGATACATGAGGAGACTTTTTGCCCCTCGCTGTAGTGTGCTACAGAATTTCAGCTTGCTGTCACCACCACTGAACTCCACAATGTCATGTTCTGCACTTAGCCAAGAGCAACTTTACAGTCCCACACAAAAAAAAAATAAACCCTCTCATTCTTCCAAAGGTGACACCAGTCCGATCTCAGAGCTGGAAATCATTCTCTTGGGGATAACTGGATAAACTTGTCAAAAAACTAGTTGCAGTTAGATACCCGAGTTGAAACTTATTACTTTTTGGTAAATTTTTAAAAGTAGATGTGAATGCAGCAATAACCAACACGACAGCTCAATATATCTTCTGTTAATATTTCTGTTTGTTTTTCTAATACCAATTTCATCCAAAGATTCCATTCCACTCTTCTGAATCATTTTTTATAACTTGTGCTTTAAATCAAGATTCATTTGTTCCCAACAGTTTCCAGTTCCGTCTGAGGAACAGGTTAATGCTAACCGATTAACCGATCACATACCACTGAAAAGTTTCTATTCAGACCTGCAGATCTGGGAAAGGGTGCAAATGATTTGCACACTCTAGAAAAAAATAAACCCTAATAGAAGAGTTGACACGTGCCTGGCAGCACATCCTTTTACTGTTTTTGTCAGTCAACATTCAAACCGGCAATTTATTCTTTTCACTCCTCCAACAGTCTTTCATTATTTATTTAAAAACGTGTAGAGAAATGCCTCACAGCTGTATGAGTATTACAGAAGATAGATAGATAGATAGATAGATAGATAGATAGATAGATAGATAGATAGATAGATAGATAGATAGATAGATAGATAGATGCTACAGAGTAAGAGCAAGAACAAATCTTTGGATAGATGAATGGAGGAATGACTTTTTGAAGAGCTGGGGATAAGGAGGCCTTAAGAACAGCAAGGGCCAAACCAAATCAAAGAGGCAAAGCGCAGGCACACTCAGAGACTCCACGGCCACTTTCAAGACAGCGGAGACTCCCGGTGCATGTGGCAGGGCATACAGGCGGTCACAAACTACAAGCCCACACCATCTGCCTGTGACAGTGACACCTCCCTCTCAGATGCACTGAATGACTTCTACACTCGGTTCGAGGCACAGAACAACGTAGTGGCGAGGAAGGCCATCCCTCCTTCCAATGACCAGGTGCTCTGTCTTTCCACGGCTGACGTGAAGGGAACTCTATTCAGAGTTAACCCACGGAAGTCTGCTGGACCAGACAACATTCGTGGCAGAGTGCTCAGGGAATGTACAGAACAGCTAGCCGATGTCTTCACTGACATCTTCAACATTTCCCTGAGCAGCACCGTTGTTCCTACATGCCTCAAGACAACGACCATCGTCCCTGTGCCAAGGAAGTCTACAGTTTCATGCCTCAATGACCATCGTCCCGTCGCACTCACACCCATCGTGATGAAATGCTTCAAGAGGCTCGTCATGAGGCACATCAAGACCCAGCTACCACCCTCACTGGATCCCTTGCAGTTTGCGTATCGTCCGAATTGCTCCATGGACGATGCCATCACCACAACCCTCCATCTGTCCCTCACACACCTGGACAATAAGGACACATATGTATGAATGCTGTTCATAGACTTCAGTACAGCATTCAACACAATCATCTCTCAGCACCTTATTGAGAAACTGAGCCTTCTGGGCCTGAACACCTCCCTCTGCAACTGGATCCTGGACTTAGTCCGGATCAGGAACAGCCTCTCCAGCACCACCACACTGAGCACTGTGTGCTCAGCCCACTGCTGTTCACTTTGCTGACTCACGACTGTGCAGCAATGCACAGTTCGAACCACATCATCAAGTTCGCCGATGACACGACTGTGCTGGGTCTCATCAGCAAGAATGATGAGTCAGCATACAGAGAGGAGGTGCAGAGGCTAACAGCCTGGTGTAAAGCCAACAGCTTGTCTCTGAATGTTGACAAGACTAAAGAGATGGTTGTTGGCTTTAGGAGAGCACAGAGTGACCATTCTCCATTGACCATTCTCCATCGACGGATCCCCTGTGGAGATCGTCAAGAGCACCAAATTCCTTGGTGTGCATCTCGCGGAGAACCTCACCTGGTCACTCAACACCACCTACATCAGCAAGAAAGCCCAGCAGCACCTCTACTTCCTGCGGAGGTTGAGGAAAGCCCATCTACCTCCCCCCATCCTGACCATGCTCTACAGAGGGACCATCGAGAGCGTCCTGAGCAGCTGCATCACTGCCTGGTTTGGGAATTGCACCGTCTCGGATCCTGCAGCAGATAGTGAGGACAGCTGAAAAACAGCTGAGAAAATCATTGGACTCTCTCTCTCTCCTCTATCACGGACATGTACACCACACACTGCATCCGTAAAGCAAACAGCATTGTGGATGACCCCACACACCCCTCACACACTCTTCACCCTCCTGCCGTCTGGAAAGAGATACCGAAGCATTCGGGCCCTCACAACCAGACTATGCAACAGTTTCTTTCCACAAGCCATCAGCCTTCTTAACACCCAGAACTGAACTACCAGCTCTCTCTCTCACACACACACACACACACACACACACACACACACACACACACACACACCTGTATGAGCGGACTCTTAATATAATGTATCTCCGATTTGCACTACCTCAACCGCTGTGAACAATCAATTATTTGCACTAATTTTAAACTGCTGCTATCACACCTTGCACACAATGGTCATGCTGCTATGCATTATATACATATATGTAATGCACATCACATTCTGCCAACATTGCACATGTTTTGTGTCCTGTCTTGTGTTTGTCTTGTCTTTGCACACTTTGCACTTTATGTAGCTTCTGTCCTAGCTCTGTGTTGTTGGTTTTGTAATTATATGTTGTGTGTTGTTTTTAATGTAGCACCAGGGTCCTGGAGAAACGTTGTCTCATTTCACCATGTACTGCGTCAGCTATATGTGATTGGAATGACAATAAAAGCTTCTTGACTTGACTTGAATGAATGGATGGATGGGGGCATGGGTGGATGGATGGACTGATGGAGGGATGGATGGATGGATGGATGGATGGATGGATGGATGGATAGATAGATGGTACATGGCCACAGAGTTAACAAGTTTATCGATAAATATATGGATGACTTGATAATTGGTTCATCGGCAGAGAGACAGGCAGATGGAGGGATGGATGGATGTTTGAATACATGCAAAAGTAGATGGATGGATGGATGGATGGATGGATGGATGGATGGATGGATGGATGGATGGATGAATGGATGCATGGTTTGATGGCTGGATGAACAAATGAAGCCTTGGTAAATGGCTGATAGATAGATGGATGCACTGATAGATAGATGGGCTGCATAGATGGATGGACAACTGGATGGATAAATAGTAGAGATACCTCTCCTCCCCTGGTTGCAGTCTTCAGGCAGGCAGGAACCCCATGAAGACCAGGAGGACAGCAGACACGACTGAGAGCAGGGCAGAAAGCAGGACCGGACAGATGAGGGCATGAGTGTTTCCTCACACAGATTTACACAGACCGGCCGAGAGACTGCAGAGAGAGAGAGAGAGAGAGAGAGAGAGAGAGAAAGAGAAAGAGAGAGAGAGAGAGAGAGAGAATGAGTGAAAAGGGAAAAGAGAACCTGCTTTCAGCAGAACATTCTCCAACACAGGTCAGAACATCAGCAGCAGCTATTATTAGGGCAAGAGTATAAATTTTAGACGTTTGCTTCTGACGTGCAATAAACACTGCAAACGAATGATATCTGAGCTGCTCCGCTCTCCGCCATTTTGTTTTTGTTTCAGGTTCCAAGATTCAGTAGTTCAGTACTTTGATTCTAAATAAGAGAATTATTTATTTATTTATTTATTTATTTATTTATTTTTTGGATATTCAGTTTGTTATCACAACCAGATGTGATAAAGTGAATTTATAAAACTATTTCTCAGGTTAAAAGCAAGCATTTGATTCACTTCCTGCAGTGAGTCGATTCCGAATCGATTCACTTTACGACTCTGGAGAGACGGCTTCAGCTTCTCTCAGGCTCTCTCGGACCCACTGTGTGCTCTCCTGGCTAAAGAACCGGCTCGAGCACCGGGGATGAGAACACACCAGGGTTCGGTTCACTCTCAGCACAGACTCGGAAACGATTCAGGTTTTAAAAATTCCGCTTTTATTTTTAACGTCAGTTCAGATTATATGAATAATTCTTGTTTTTTAATCTGGTTTTATCACTAAATCCGAGTCTCAGATCTTTTCTGCATGAGCCCAGAGCGCTGACGGCAGCCCGTGTGCTTCAGAGCTAATAAAACGGAGTGTGATTTGATTTCCTGCGCTGCACACCACTTTAAAACAGATTAAACCATGATCAGATCGGAGAGACGTGCAGCTCCAGCGCTCCTCCTCAGGCTGTTGCTTTCAGGTTGTGTTGAGAGATTTACGGAGAAAATGCAGAAATGTTATTGATCTGTGGAGGGAGGATGTGGGCTGGACTTCCCCACGTGTGTGTGTGTGTGTGTGTACCGTCTCTCCCGTGTCTCGGTGTCGTCTCGTCCTGAACCTGAACGCAGTACGTCTCTCGTCTCTGTAGTCCTCCTCCACACAGAGCGCTGATGTTCACCACTTTCTTCTCCTGAAGGCTGAGGAGAGGAGTGATACGACACACACTCCAGTCTGTACTCCTCCACTCGTACCTGCAACAGTACACACACACACACACACACACACACACACCTGCTGAAATATCACAAACTTCATTCCTTTATCTCAGGCTGCTTTGTTACATCTATCTGTGTGTGTGTGTGTGTGTGTGTGTGTGTGTGTGTGCCTGTGTGTGTATATATGTGTTTGTGTGTGCACATGTGCATTCCATACACAAATAGACACACATATATACACATACACACATACACATATATACACATACACACACATATATACACACACACACATAAAACACACACACACACACACATATATACACATACACACACACATATATACACATACACACACACACACATATATACACATACACACACACACACACACACATCACAGGCTCGAGCTCAGAGTCCATCATGTCTGTGTGAGGAACCTCTCGTGTTCAGAGTCGGGCAAAAAAACTCTTTTCTCCTTCCTTCCTTCATTTCTTTCTTTCTTTTTAATTTCTTTTAAATTCAAACTTCTTTTTTGTGACTAAACTAAGCTTTTATTCAGTTCATGTGATTCAACATGCTATTATACTTCCATACACACACTGGGGCAAAAAAGTATTTAGTCAGCCACCAATTGTGCAAGTTCTCCCACTTAAAAAGATGAGAGAGGCCTGTAATTTTCATCATAGGTACACTTCAACTATGAGAGACAGAATGAGAAAAAAAAAATCCAGAAAATCACATTGTCTGATTTTTAAAGAATTTATTTGCAAGTTGTGGTGGAAAATAAGTATTTGGTCACCTACAAAAAAGCAAGATTTCTGGCTCTCACAGACCTGTAACTTCTTCTTTAAGAGGCTCCTCTGTCCTCCACTCGTTACCTGTATTAATGGCACCTGTTTGAACTCGTTATCAGTATAAAAGACACCTGTCCACAACCTCAAACAGTCAGACTCCAAACTCCACTATGGCTAAGACCAAAGAGCTGTCAAAGGACACCAGAAACAAAATTGTAGACCTGCATCAGGCTGGGAAGACTGAATCTGCAATAGGTAAGCAGCTTGGTATGAAGAAATCAACTGTGGGAGCAATTATTAGAAAATGGAAGACATACAAGACCACTGATAATCTCCCTCGATCTGGGGCTCCACGCAAGATCTCACCCCGTGGGGTCAAAATGATCACAAGAACGGTGAGCAAAAATCCCAGAACCACACGGGGGACCTAGTGAATGACCTGCAGAGAGCTGGGACCAAAGTAACAAAGGCTACCATCAGTAACACACTACGCCGCCAGGGACTCAAGTCCTGCAGTGCCAGA
>JAUCMX010000006.1:1903270-1920770 GCA_033459395.1 Hemibagrus guttatus | reverse complement strand
GGTCTATATCACCGCTAGTAAGCTAAAAACAGAAATCCTTCTGAAACACGCAAAAGTCCTGAGTGTCTACTTTCATATGAGCTTCATATTAACCACTGTGGAGTGGAACATGACAAACACACTCAATCATCTACATGGACGCGACAAAAACAGGAAGTCCATTATCTAGCCTCTGAGTAAAGACAAAAAAAAGTGTTTATAATGTTTTTTCTAGATTTTCCTCAAATCAGATTCACCTGATGATCACAGAGCCGTAAGAGTGATGAAGTGAAGGTTTTATCAGAACATCTGTCCACCACTTTCACTTCTGTCACAATTCATTCTGTTTCATTCCCTTCATCGACGCATAGTTTGATATTCTTCATTACATCGGCATCACTGCTGGAGTTTTAAATAACAAATCACACCATGAACCTGCACTTCATTGGTGTCTAACAGTCGCACTGCGAGTTACGTGACGCTAATCGGAAAATCGAGCTTCTGCTGGTCTGAAGAAACACATTTGAGTTTATTAAGAGAACGTAAATGACGATAAAGTGGAAAGTGAAATGAGATGAGATGAGCGTGATGTGGAGTTAATAAGAAAACACTTTCAGCTATTAGCTGTGGAAACATTAGCGTGTGTGTGTGTGTGTGTGTGTGTGTGTGTGTGTGTGTGTGTGTGTGTGTGTGTGTGTGTGTTTGTATGTGTGTGTTTTAACTTGATTATACACCACACCTCTTCTCAAAGTTTTTCATAGAAGACTTTCCAAAAAATTGGATGAATTAATAAATGAAAGGATCTGAAGTTAAAGGCAGACAGGCAAACAGACAGACAGGAAAACAGACAGACAGACAGACAGGCAGATTCAGAAAGACTGGCAAAAAGATATTAGCTTGACAGACAAACAGAAAGACAGACAGACATAAAAAAGTGTATAAGTGATGGACTGAGAAGTGGACATACAGACAGACAGACAGACAGATAGATTCTGCAGGACTGGCAAAAAGATAATAGATATTTAGCTTAACAGATAAACAGGAAGACAGACAGACAGACAGACAGACAGACGTTTTATTACATTGTGTAGTTCATTGAGATGGATAGATAGACAAATTTGATTAGACTAAAAGAGATAAAAAGAGTGTATGTGTGTGTGTGTGTGTGTGTGTGTGTGTGTGTGTGGGTGTAATTGTTCATTGTAATTATAATGTATTCGATTAGTCCGATCCAGGATGAACTCAGGTGTAAAATCTTTATTCAGGTCAGAACATGTCATGGCGCTCACACTAGTGTGTAAGATTCAGAAATGAAATATGTAAATAATTATTGTGTAAATGGTGTTCCAGTGTGGATTAAACCTGACACACAAAAAACAAAAGCAAAACACACACACACACACACACACACACACACACAACATGCCACTTTACCTCAAACTGTTCTGCCTTTTTCTTGGGAACAGAGTGTGTGGAGTTTTCTGTCCTGATTTATTTATTCTCTGTAAGCTTCATGGATTCAGCTTGGTTAGCTCTGCTAGCTTGGTGTTGTATTAGCATGTTTCTGTTTGTCTCTTGCTAATCATTAGCCTCAGGTGTGTAGGTGACGGTTTCAGGCCTTGCCTGTGTTGCGATTTGTGGTGCTATATTGAGGGTGTATCATTTTGTCACATCATTTTGGAGTGTCCCAAATTTACTGGTAGCCATGCTTGTGCTATCCGTGACATGCTACAGACAGGGTATCATACCAACTAGCCATCACTCAGCTTCTGTAAGCACTTTATCCCTGTAAGGATTATGTTGGATTCAGAGCCTTACCCAGGAACACTGGGCACAGCACAGAGCACCACCCTCATTCACACACCTGGTATAGCCAATCCACCATGTTCTGGCATGTTCTTGAGAGGAAAAGAACCTCATACTATCATATCACATCACATCACATGGTTCCATAGCGCTGCTACAGTATGCTGATGACACTCAACTCATCCTTGCTTTTCCTCCCTCAGAGACTCAGGTTTCTTCTAGGATATCAGCAGATCTAGCAGACATCTTGTCATAGATGGCAGCTGAAACTAAATCCTGTCAAAACAGAGCTGCTGTACATCCCTGGAGATGCATGGCCATGTCATCATCGTACTGGAAAACTCTCTGACAACATGAAAAGCCTTGATGTGATTCTGGACAGCCAGATCTCATTCTCTGCTCATGCTGTTGCCCTGACTCACTCATCCAGATTTCTTCATTAGCACATTAGAAGCAGCGTACTATTCCTTTCCACATAGACCACTCGGGTGTAATCCCTCCATTTGGCAGGTCTTCAGCTGTGCACCATCTGACCCTGCAGCTCATCCAGAATGCAGTGCCATGACTTGTATTCAATCTTCCCAGGTTCTCTCACACCATCACATCACTCTGCTCCTTTCACCTGCTTCCTCTAGCTGTCCATATCTCATGCTTGCCTACAAAGTGAAAAATTGACCTATCTGCAGTTACTCATCAAACCAAGGTTACTATTATGTTCCCTTTGAGCCACAAGCATGTCTCGACCAGACCCAGAGTCCCATAAGGCACAAGAAAGGCATTCAAGAGATGAGATGAACCTTTCTTGGAAGTGATTTAGTGCAGCCAATCCCCCACATTGACATGTAGTTGGAAGGTGGGAGGCAAGTAAAGAACACAGGAAGTCAGCCATTTTCTATTTTCCCTGTGTACCAGCTCTCACAGTGAGTTTATACGTATTGTTAAGTAAGTATCCTATGTTTGTCATATATACATTACTGCACAGTGAATTTCACATTCTATACAACCGCTATGCTGATGACACTCGACTCTTCTCTGTACTAGTTCCTGGCTGTAACTTTCCCTGGCTAAAGATCTACCTCTTTACTTAACACCTTAACAAGCAGATAAATCTACACAATTTGTTCAAAAATCCATAATGTTTATTTCCTGTATTAACTTTTATATTGATCCACTTTGTAGTGGCATTATGGCCTTATAAGATCATATGCTTTTACATTTCAATGATTTCTCTGGAAATAGACTCTAGGTTTTCAGGTTCCAGGTTTAGGAGGTACAAAAATGAATGAATGGATGGATGGATGGATGGATGGATGGATGGATGGATGGATGGATGGATGGATGGAGACAGATTAATAGATGTTAAAGCCTCTAATAGATATTAAACTCTCATGGGAAACTGGGAAAAATTCCAACATTAAGGAACCCATGCCTGTGGTTAATTCGTATCCCCAAATGCAACTGAGGCCTAGCTCCTGTGGGAACTGTTCGAGTTGCAGAGAGTCCACATCTAATCAAAACGTTTGTCACTGGAGTCACTACCATGTGTAGATATCAGGCTGAATATATTTAGTCCATTCCTTTCCATCTCACACACAAGCCTCTTTTCCTGACCCAGGTTTCATTCCAAGTTCTTCCTAGTCCAGTCTCAGATTGTCCCTCACTGCACCTGACCTTCACCTTTTATCCTGCAGGTGGTGAGCCAACGAGATGAATCCACATTCCCAGTTTGGGCTGAACATTCCCAAGTTACTTGGATGGTCACACAGGCTACATTCAGTCTTTAGGGATCCTAATAACCTCCACGAAGCATACAGTAATGTTCACCAAAATCTACAAGCCCCTTCACACCATCAAGGCCGCAATCCATCCAGAGGTTGATGAGTAGTAAAAATATCTATTCTTGTATGTTTTTACCACTAGACTCAGGAGTTGAAAAAAAGAGGTGGAGTTACAAATGCATTATCACGTGGTAGGTTCATGATTTATCTCTTCAAATCTTTCAGTTTGATTTCACTTATAGATTTCAGACAATGTCAGCGGGTAAAGAAAGAAGCAGCTGGCAGACAGAAATGATAACAAACCTGTATTCTGTTTCTTGCATTTCTTTTTATCAGTGTTACACTCAGGCCACTTTCCTCAGTAATTCTAGCTTTGCACCTTGTATGTCAGTTAAAGAAAGAAGAGACAGGATATAATCACGGTACCAACCTGAAGGACTTTCACCTGTCAAACCCTTCTGTACAACAATTCACAGTTATTCTTTTACCAGAGTCAGCTACAAAACACCAAGTTTTCATGTTTCTGTATTACACTTTCTGATTGGTTGAGGTTCTGCCTCATAACCCAAAGCTTGAGAAGTATACCTAAACCATCAGTGTTTACTTTTAAAGACTGATGGTTATTAACAATGATGTTACTTGCCATCAGAGACACAGTTTGGTGACAGAGTGATGACACATGAAGACATCAGCAATCCAAACATGTCATAAGCATTGTTGAATTCATTTAAAATGTTAGACATTTTATTAATTAGACATTTACGGCATGTTGCAGACACCATTATCCAGACTTACATTTATCTCATTTACACATCTGAGCAGGTGAGGCTTAAGGGCTTTGCTCAAAGGCCCAGCAGTGGCAGCTTGGTGGTTCTGGGATTTAAACTCCGATCCATCATGCTAAGGTCTTAACCGGTGAGCTACAGTTATCAAATATCACTAAATAAACCACAGCAAGAGTAGTACCACATCTCCATGTGAGAAAGAATAAAAGCAGCAGGCAGCCTGGGTAGCTTTCTGTTTCTATCAGATGCATTTCTCACAGCGCTGCTTCACTGTTAAATAATAGATTCTTGAATAAAAGACTCAGATGTTTGAGCTACTCTCCAAAACAACCAGAACAATGCCCATAAGACTCTCATCAGCTTGTTAAATAAGCTATAAAGTCAGCACTGGAATCAGCTGACACATGATGATCTCTCACGCTCAGGCTGTTCCTTTCTTCCATTTGTCTTTCAGTGTCAGAGACAAATCTGGTTTTACTCCTAAATCAAACACAAACACACACACACACACACCCCACTGTAGACACCAGATTGTTAGCTAACAATGTAATGGATGGTATGTATGCTTGTAATCAGTATATGACTAATTCCCAGTTCACAACAGGAAATGGAGAGGAAAGCTCACGACATGAAAGACCAGGACACGAGTCGATAGTTCTCAGAGGAACCATTTGTAAAGTAAGACTCTGTGTCTGCTTCGCCTGGAGCCGTCATTATCCCTAATTTGTGCAAAAGCCATAGAAAAAGCAAAGCGGAAAAAAGGTGACAGCGGCTTGACTTTCAAACTCATTTTATCTAAACAAGCACAGCGAATAAACATCGCGTGTTCGAAAGCCAAGAGCTGAAAATTAAACCTACACAATGCCCCTTTTCTGCATCACCATTGAGACTAACAAAGCTAATCAGTAACGTTTATAGCCTCAATTTTCATCATAATTTACACCATTATGTTTTCAGCACACTTTACATCATCTCAGCAACACTGTGTGTACACAAACTGCTTGCTAACATAATAAACAATCCATAACTCAACCATAAATTCATTCAATAATATACAAATCAAAGGTACATTAACTCAAACTTTGGGTCAATTTAATTGTTAGCTTTTGCTTTTGTTTATTTTATGTTTAATATAATCAGATTTCTAGAGGAAAAGAGGAAGATTGTGTAAGTTTCAGTTTGCGGAAATGGATTTGTCTTTAAACAGTGTGGAATCTTCAGCCTAGAAAACACTGTAATGCCCGAAGATGAGAGAAAAAGACTCACAAATTCATATACAACGTGCTTCTCATTTTAAATAATGGCATTGAAAAGCAGCATGTCTGTCTTTATGCTTTTTGTCTACTGGACTAGTGATGCCAAGTTCGGATCATTTTACTGACTCGGATCTTTGAATCTGGTTCAGCAAAATCTTTTTTTGAGTCATTTCTTTCATTTCAGCAGAATATAATTACAGTGTTACGTGTTAATAGCCAATGACCTCAAGACATCTACTTACGCAAATGAACACATTTAAAATAAAACAAAACTATTAATTAACTGAGGCCAAAACTCGACTGACAGGAACAAGGACAGAACTGTTTTATTGCACATTCATTGTCTACCGCTTATCCGATCTATTCTCGGGTCACGGGGAGCCTGTGCCTATCTCAGGCATCATTGGGCATCAAGCCAGGATACACCCTGGCCGGAGTGCCAACCCATCACAGGGCACACACACACCTACAATGCATGTCTTTGGAAACCAGAGTACCCGGAGGAAACCCCCGAGGCACAGGGAGAACATGCAAACTCCACACACACGGTGGAGGCGGGAATCGAACCCCCAACCCTGGAGGTGTGAGGCAAACATACCTACCACTAAGCCACCATGTCCCCCTTCCTTGCACAGGTCTTTTGATACTTTTATGATAATTCCTAAATATTATACAACATTACATTAGCATTATTGACTGTAAGATATCGATCCAGGAAGTGGTCATGTGATGAATAAACAAACGACACGGCCCTGAAGACTCCGGAGATGAACGAATCATTTCTGTCTCCAGCCCAGACTGCATAGCCGAAGCCTATGAGGCTGTCACGTGATGAACGACCGACTCGGAAGATGAACTAATCATGTTTCCTGTACAGAACTGATAGGATGTTGTGCATGCGCAGTCTATCGCTCTCTGACACGACTCGTTGTTCCTGAGTCATATTAAGGATTTAAAATGAACGAATCGATCATGAATGACACATCACTATACTGGACTTGTTTTTATACCATAGTTAGCTACACTAGTTGAATTGAATTGCATTGAATTGAGCAGGATTGCTAGCATGTTAGCAGTGATGACATTCCTATAACTAATGTTATTTTTAAAAATAATGTATTTCATTGCCTCCTGAAATTATCTCTCTCTCTCTCGTTCATCTCCTTGACTAGTACAGGGTCATAAATGCGATTATCGAGGTCTGCTCCCTAAATCCTGCTCTTTTATACATCTTTTCAAGTCAGAATCCTCAGATACACACTTCCCTTCTCAATGATCTAGATTAAGCTTTCGTGAAAACGATCCCTGCTTCATCCTGCACTCATTATGTTTAGTGTGTAACTGAGCGTGGATTAATACAGTTACGCTTTAGCAGAAGGCTTACCTCAGCACTGAGTTCTTTCCATCACTGGCCATGCAGCGAACCTGCCGTGTCTGGTAGCCGATCTCCACATCCCACCACCTGGAGGCCTCGTAGAGCTGTTGCTGGGGTTTATGGTGGAGTTGGTGAAGGCGGTTTTGTGAAAGGTTATGGTGTAGGTATGTCTGGTTATGATGGAGTTGGTGGTTGTTGGTGAATTGGTGTTGATGAACCTGGTCGTAGTCTTGATGAAGGTGGTGTTGAGGTTTTTGCTTGATTTCTTGGGTTTGGTCTGGATACAGTTCCTGATTTTGCTGGTTTTGTTTCTGAAGTAGGTGATGTTGATTTTGTGAATAGTTTTGCTCCTGAAGTTGAAGATGGTTTTGGTCTTGCAGGTGCTCTTGGCCGTTTGGGGTTTGGTAGTGTTGCTGTTGGTCTTGTTGAAGGATTTGTTGGGTTTGGTCTAGAGAAACGTGTTGAAATTGATCTTGATGATCGTGATATCCGTGGTATTGATGTGCATAGTGTGCATGTTGGTATCGGCCACCTTGAACATGTCTTTTCACCATATTCCTCTCCTTAACACCAAAATCCAGTGTCGTCCTTCCATTCATCAGCAGGTCTTTCTGCTGTGGAAGTCTACACTCACTCCATGCTCCTACTTTCAGGCTGTACAGATTCCTGTCCTCACCTATCGGGCACGGCAGCTGGTGTTCACACGGCTGTGTTTCGCTCAGTTCGGGGCATCCGGCTCCGCCGTACTCAGGAGCTGCGAGAACGTGGCGCGTCCGGTGCCTCAATCCGACCCCACACATCCCGCTACAGCGTGACCACGAGGAGAAATCAGACACCACACAGTCCAGAGGGCACGGGATCAGACACGCCTGTTCCAGAGGCGGCCGAGGTGAGAAGAACTCACAGATCCTATCGGACACGGACGTGCCGTTGAGCACACGGACGCAGCGAACCGAACGTCTCTGAATACCATGCTGGGCCGTGACACACTCGGACGCCAGAGGTCGCGTCCTCACATCGTTAGAGTTCAGAGTGAGAGAGCAGGAACTCCACTCGGACACGTCCCACTCGAACAGGTCCTGGTGCCACTCGCACACCTTGAAGCAGGGCCTCTGAGTGTCAGGCTTGACAGAGTGCTGGCAGTTGGAGTGGTGTGTGTTCCAGCCATCTGAGTGAACACACCACACACTGCGGGACTGAACACCGCTTGAGCCACATTCCTCTCCTTTACAACGACCCCACTGACCTGCACAGACACAAACAGACAACTATTACTCTTACTATTCAACACACACACACACACACACACACATTTTATAACCTCCTACAAAATTAGTATCATTCATCATGATAATAATGTGAGATCTCGAGAATCTTGGAGAAAAAGAAAGAAATAATTGGTTACAGATTTTTCATTTTTTCGCATTACCTTGCCCCTTTACCCCCTTTACACTAAACGCAGTAAATCAGGCATGCTCTGTGCGTTTCTCAGTCGTAAACTTCATCCAGAAGCCTTTCTAGCTGTTTATCTGTACCGAAGCCTAGCTCTTGTTTATTACTCCTCCCCCTTTTTTTGATTGACAGCCTGCAAAAGTTCAAGCATTTCTCCAAAAACATTTGTGCTGAAGCACAGAGTGTTCTCGGCTCATTGGCAGAGCGATGAAGGTGAACAGCGCTCCTCGTCATGCTGTCTGTCTGCAAAGGTCAAGCTGCTTATCAAGCAAATGAAAAGGTAAAGGTAAAGGCATTAGGGAGGCCGCTGTGAACGGCTGTAATAAGAGCACAGCGCTCAGTGGGTATTAAAGTGCAGTTTTTGTCTGAGTGGATGGTAGTTGACTTGTACGTTCAGCCATCAAAGCTTAATTACGGTCATCTGTCACTCAAGCCACAAGTGTGTGATATTAAAGATGCTGAATGTCACATTTGCACTTATTTACTGCTTCCTGTTCAATCTGCTGCTTAGGGAAGAAAATAAGGCTAGGGACTAAACTAGCCTGAGGAACTGGGTTGAAATAAACATCTGTAATGTCGACCGCACCTCTGAGGATCAAGTAATCAGATAAACATGGGCTAATATCGCTAACTGTACATGCTAAACCTCCAGTACGGCCTCATGAGGATGAGCTAATAGAATCATAGTGATCCATAGACAACCGGAAGAAATGTAAATAAATACAGTCTATTAATTAAAAATGTTTAATAACCATGTAAAGAGTAATGCTGAAATAAGTTACAAATTAATTTAAAAAATACAGCTTTAAAGGCTAAAGTAAACAAGCTAAGATCCATGAAGCTAAAATCATCCACTACAGTTTTAAAGCTAAAATTAATTCTATTTCTTTCTCAGTTTCAAATGGTTAAAATAATAAACTACAGCTAAAATGAGATCAAATATTTGGTTTAATATCTTAAAATAAAAAGAATTAAAATCAGATTTAATAATGGAATAAATATTGAGTTTATTTTTTTTCCTCATGTCTACGCATTAGAGCTTAAACACTCCTGAAGAGAAGCAGCTGATACGGGAGGAAGATGGAGACGGATGGAAGCTCCAGCAAATGAAGATTATTTATCATGAGCATGTGGAGCATGTGGTTTAAAGCATCCTGCTGTGTATTAAATCATTAAATCAATGCCTTTTCTGTAACAACACCAACACGATCGGCCCGTCCACACAGAGACGCCAGAGCAGCTGTTCATCAGCACACACACACACATACACACACACACACACACACACACACACACACAGCCAGCTGTATAATTCCCTGTTCTGAGCTCAGCAGAATCCAGAAGAATTATGTAAAGCAAGTGGAACACCTGGATTCAATTGAAACACCTGGATTACATTCATCAACACAGAGTTTTTATTTTCTGAGAAAGAGACAGTGGAGACGTGAGATCCTCTTTAAACTAAAACCATAGATAGAAGATTTTTTAAACTTTCTTAAAGTTAAAGTTTTATGCTCAGGAATGTTTTATATATCGACTTTTTTTTTTTTTTTGATGAATCAGTTTATTCATCAGTATTATGAAAGAGAAACACAAACAAACAAATCATTTGTATATTTTTTTTATCCAATCTTGTAACTTAATGCATAAATCTGATATTGCTCATTTTAAAGACTATGGACTCATGGATCTCGGGAACTCTATATGTTTCTAGGGAATAAAATTCCATCCTTCATTTTATTTCATTCTGGTTTTAAAGGCCAGTGTTGTTGTTTAAAACATCTTAAACATCAGACAATTGAACAAAAATAAGTATCTGGCAACCCTGTAGACAACTGAACTACACACAGGTGATTTAAATATTTTCAATATGGAGCACAAGTTTCTGAATATTTTATCCCTTGCTGTACATAAACAGAGCCGCTGTTGATCGCAGCTTTATATTAATGCTCTCGCTCTAATGCCTTAGCGTTTCTGTAGCAGCGATAGCTCATTCACAGCTGGATGCTTCACATAAATGAAAATAACTTGTGTTTATTTTCTTATGAATTATAATTGGAAGGAGTCTCCAGCGTCAGAGCTTCGTAACATCCAGTGGTAAAGATGGAAACAAACATGGCCGCAACGCAAAGTGCTGTATTTATTTAGCAGCATCAGGTTTTGTAGAAAGATTTGAAGAAATCAGTCGTAAATGTGAATCTAAAACTTTCTAGCCTTTCACCTGACCCTGGATTTGTGGTGATGAAATAAAGTTCCCTAGAGTCAGTCCAATGAGGCAGTGATGCCATTTAATAGGAAGTTTATTTAAGTTTTCATTTATTTATTTACTTACTTACTTTTTATATTTATTTATTTATTTGTTTATTTATTTATTTATTTATTTATTTATTTATTTATTTATTTATTTATTTTTCATTTATTTATTTCAATGTTTATTTTCATTTATTTATTTACTTATATTTATTTATTTATTTTTATTCACTTATTTCTTTTTGAAATAAATTTTATTTATTTATTTATTTATTTTGCATTTATTTATTTATTTTCATTTATTTATTTTTTCATTCATTTATTCACTTACTTATATTTATTTATGTATTTATTTTTTAATTTTTTTATTTATTTATTTATTTATTGCCAATACTACACTGATGAAGAAACAGATGAACAGGGTCCAAATATAGACGGAGGAATCGTGTCGTCGTTTTATTGATCAAAATAAGTGCAGCAGATTTGCAGCGTTGATTTGATTTGAGTTTTTGAAATAAAGTTTAAATGAATCTCATCTCAGAGTCTCGTAACTCGAGCTCCAGAGCATCAGGTCTACCTCTCCCGCTGTTCTGGATCCTGAAGGCTGCAGAAGATGCTGCATGAATAATCAGGTGCGTAGAGACGCAGCTTTAATCTACACTTACTGTAGGACGCGTCTGAATCTTTAATAAAGGGCGCCTGTGCCAGAAAAAATCCACTTATGCCGTTAATCCGCTGACTTGACCTGCGCACTCGGAGGCTTTGAATATGTTCAGTGAATTATTCAGGCTTTAATCTGCGTTTATTCAGTTAATGTTTACAGTGAATCATGACACACTAGACATCAGACTATAACAATGCAGCAGAGAGAGAGAGAGAGAGAGAGAGAGAGAAGGAAACCATCCATCTCAACACACTCAGCTGAGCCGGAACGCCACCCTGGGAGTAAACTGCGCCTCCTCTGTAGAGTAAAAAGGCTCTTGACATGAAAATCCACAGAGCTGAAGGCTAATTGGACAGCGGGCCTGGTGCTCGCTCTGTTGTGTTTTTTTTTCATCTGGCTGAAAGAAAAACCGGAGGCTGAGCGCCTGAGAGACGTCCACAAAGCTCTAACAGACTCTGATCTGACGGGATTGAGAGAGAGGAAGAGCTTTAACTCCTTCACCAAAAAAATTCCATTTGATCTGCTTTCAACAAAGGACCGAGTAGCTTCACGGAAACCTGATGTAGATTTCGATCCCTAACAAACTTAACGAACAATCCGGAGGTGATAGAGGCGTGGAAAAAAAGTCATGGGGCCCCCTGAGCCCCCCTCAGTCATGGGGATGAAACCTTGAGAGGAACCAGAGATAAAAGGAAACATGTTCTCTTGGAAACTCTTATTAAAGACAGTTCTAAAATATGGAGCTGATCAAAAAACAATCCATGCAGTGTCTCTACAGCTGAATATCAGAAAATAATCCTGATATAGATGAGCACACACACACACGCACACACACGCACACACTCATAAATGAGCAAGTAAATAGACTTTAACACTGATCCATCAGATGAGACGTGAGTCAGTGATTATTTCTCACTGCTGGAGCGAAGGTTAGCTCTGATGGGGATGATGCCGATAATCAGAGTGAGGACTGACTTCCTGTTATTATTCTTCTCTATAATCTGTCAGTGGTGTTGTTTTGCCTTTACTAAGGTAAGAGGATATAAGTGTAGAGGTGTGTGGGTTGATGCTCAATGGAACTGGAAGGAAATCGGATTTTCTGCTTCTTCAATTCAAGACTTTAAAATACCGGAACTTTCCTTCTGCATTGATCTTAACCGTGGTCTCTTTTCATACTGCACCTGAGCAGATGTGAACAAATACACTGAAATACACAAATACAAGCTAATTATTATTCAGCCCTTCTCCAGCCTCATTCTCACTCGTCTTCATTCGGGGCAGTGGTGGCTCAAGTGGTTAAGGCTCTGGGTTGTTAAACCGAGGATCGTGGTTCAAGCCCCAGCACCACCAAGCTCCACTGTTGGGCAATTGAGCAAGGCCCTTAACCCTCTCTGCTCCAGGAGCGCTGTATCATAGCTGCCCCTGCGCTCTGACCCCAACTTCCTCAGCTGGGATATGCGAAGAAAAGCATTCCACTGTGCTGTAATGTATGTGTGGCAATAATAAAGGCTTCATTCATCCTCATGTTCTCACTTGTCTTCACTGAACCTCACTCATTTTCACTTGTCCTCACACATCCTCATTCATTTTCACTTGTCCTCATTCAACCTCCCTCATCCTCTCTCATCCTCACTCAACCTCACTTATCCTCGTCTTCACGAATCCTCACTTGTCCTCACTCAACCTCATTCATCCTCACTCATCCTCACTAGACCTCACTCGTCTTCACTCATTCTCGCTCGGCCTCACACATCATCACTTATCCTCGTCTTCACTAATTCTCACTCCTCCTCACTCAACCTCCCTCATCCTCACTCGGCTCTGTAGAGCCCATCGTGTGCTTTTCCTCTCCACCCATTGTTTTGCTGTGTGGCTGTTGTGCGAGACGCAGCTTCTAGGTTTAGATTGGATCCGTTCACCTCTTGGCTCTTGTTAGATCTGCTGCCGTAAAGACTTGTTGCTTATTGCACCCTTTTATGGCGTATCACTGCCAGACAGAGCTACTAAAGTAGGGCATAAAACCCCAGCCTTGCTCAGAGCTCATAAAGAGTGCTTCATCTGTGTTTAGAGCGCAGACTGAAGCCAAAGCCGAGGAACCGAAACTCAGAGAAATCACAAAGCTGTGACAGCGCTGCCATGCTACATTAGCTAGCGGATAGTTGATGTTGATGTAGGAAATAAATGTTTAGAAGCTTTATAGTCTCAATCTATTTGGTTCAGTATGGTTCAAACGTCTGAACAAATAATGGCACAAAAGCGATTTGAATCTGATAAATCTTGCCTTCAGGGTTTCACTATACTGCAATCAGACAAATTAACACAAGATACAATTTTTTTTTTAAATGAACAAGATTTTCTGCAGACTTCATCCGAGATGCGTCGTGTGACGTCACAAGAAGTCGAAACCCTTCAGTCACGTGAGTACAGCTCTCCGCCAAATCCTGGAGGAACTGTTAAAATGTCTCTGGATCGACTTCTCATTATTCCTGTTTATGTCGCATTATTCTTATTTACATTGACTTAATCTTTACAGAATATTGAGTGGAAATATTTGGTTTCCTAAAGAAGCCTTGTATAATATTATACAATAATACATAATGAATAAACCAATGAAGAATGCATCATGTCAATTTTTATCTGTTATACTTACGTTAAATGATCTTAGCTGATGTCTGTTAGCATTTAGACCGGAAAATCAACCATGTTACAACAACTGGATTTAATAGTACTGAGCTTCTTATCAAAAAGTAGTTTAATTCATAACTTCCAGCAGAAAACAACTTTATTTAGGGAACTGTATTTCATCACCACAAATCCAAGAAAACTGCACGTTAAAGTTCAGCTTCGAACTTTACTTCCAGGTCTTTGAACAGGAATCAGATTTTTAACTGAATTGATTTGAGCAAATCCACTGCCCAAACCTCAAAGTGAGAGAAGGTTTTAACTTTGCAGCTCCTAAAATGTGTTACAGGATCTCTCTCTGTCTGTCAGTATGGATTTTTAAATCTAATCTCTTCTGGATTTTTACTGAGAAATGGACATTATTCACCTTCTCACTGTGTCTGAAATCAGACAGGAATGATAGAAAGCGAGACAAAAAGTCTGACTGCATTCACGATGAAGATGATAATGATGATGATGATCTTTCCTTCTGTCTGTCTGTCAATCTGTCTGTCTGTCTAATCAAGAGATCAGAAATCACACACACCATTTTTCTCCTCCAGCACAGATCATGATTACTGACCCGATAGTCCCTCTCTGTCTCTCAGAGTTAAAAGGCCTAATAGAGCCACTTTAGCGTAGCGTAGCTGAGTAGAGCAGCTATTAACCCTGTAACACACATTAACACTGTGTTACACTCTGATACACTCATCTCTCAAATACTCTGACCCAGGCATCAGCACTGTGAGAGTGACCACAGACACATAAGTGTAGGTTTTACCCTTCAAAAATTCTCAAAATCATCTCCATCTATAAAAACAGCACTTTTGATAAATACACCATATGACACCTATATGGATTTTCCCACAAAATCTGAAGCCCACAGTGGTGTAGAACATCTCTCTGTGTGTAGCTTTACAGTTTCCCTTCAATGGACCTAAGAGTCCCAAACCCTGTTCCAGCATAATGAGCTCAAAGCTCCTGAGCTCCATGAAGACATGGTGTGGAGGTAAAGGTTGGAGAAGGTGGAAAAACTGGAGTGTCCTGCACAGAGTCCTGACACTGTCTCAACCCAGCTAAACAACTTTTGGGATGAATTGGAACTGGAGTGTCCTAAACATCCCAACATCAGAGTCTGATCTCACTAATGCTCTTGTAGCTGAACGATCACTAATCCCCACATCCACAATCCAACATCTGGTGGAAAACCTTCCAGAAGAAGGGAATAAGATCTGGAATGAGATGTTCAGCAAGCACATGCGGTCAGATGTCCACAAACATTTGATTATACCATGTTCCTCATGAACAAATATCTCCACATGGACATTCGTTGAGGGCGTATTGAGGAACCTTAAACTGCAGGAATTACTTTAAATCAAAATAAAAAATGAAAGAAAAAGATAAATGAAAACCAGCTTCTGTCTGTATCAAAAGACAATGTTCTCCTAATGTTCTCTCCCCTTGGAGAGCTGCTGTGATAACAAAACAATGCAATCCTAGTGTGTACTCTCAGATCTTCTCAGATATGTTCTGGAAGCACTGGAGGGAGAAGGAGTTTAAGCTTCTTTTCTTTTTTTTCTTCATGAGTAGGTAGTCCAGTTCTCGCAGCCTTACATACGTCTGCTAAGCTTACACACTTGGTGAGGTTCCTGTTCTGCCAGAGTCTCTCACTGAGCTTCCACATGACAGTAGCAGCCTGACTTTGGTGGAGAAGGTGGAGCCACGGTATGTACAATTATTATAACACAAGATTAATAGAGTGGGAGGGAAAGGTGTTAACATCTTGACCCCAGGATTCTTGGTGCTGATTGGTCAAAACTCAGTACAAGCCCTAGAGAATCTGTCCATCAGATGCTGGAAGTTCTTCATGTGAGCTGCTAGTGAAGCTGCATCATCTACCAAAATCTTCTCTCTGAGGAGGACTCTTTTGTCTTTTGTGTGTTGATGAGCTGCAGTTGAAGCATTTACCATCTGATCTGGTTTGCAGGTAAATTCCAAAGGCACTGGAGAGCAAAAAGACAGCAAAAAGACCCCAAACAGTGTCAGTGTGCAGATACACCTCTGTCTGATCCCACTGACTATACAAGCGGCACCCGAAGTTCCTCCAACAAAGCTCACCTTGCCTTCAAGCCCTGTGTGAGATCAGGTTCAGGTGTTTTGTGGGCAGTCAACATTTTTTTTTAAAACTAAACAACCCACTCTACCTGAAATTGAGGTCCTTGATGAGGTCAACAAAGGCCAGATACAGGGTTTTTCTCTTTTTACAGCGATTAAGGCTGTTAAAGGTTGTTGATGGGATGCTCAGGGTTCAAGCATTGCCGTGTTGCCACTTTTAGGCCCTTGAGAAAGGGCCCCTTTAAACCCTCCCCGGGTCCTGGGACACTGTACCATGGCTGACCTGTGCTCTGCCCCCCAACTTCCAAACTTGGAATGTGTGATTGATTGTATATGTGACAAATAAAGGCTATCTAAGGGCTTCTATCCATGTCATTTTCCAGTGCTTTTCCATTGGTCAGTTGGTTCTTCATCCACAAACAAGCAACATGGCTAAGGGAACACATCAGGGTAGTCTTCCTCAAGACTGATCTGTTAAGACTCTTTATTCTTCAGTGGTGCTGTCTTCCTAGCGACTGAGTCTGTGGTTGTTTGATGCCCTCCGTACCACACGCCTCTCACATTTCCCCCTATCAGAAGTCTGAGGATGGTTGAGCACAGCTGGAGTCAGCATTCGTATGCTGTGCTTGAGCTCTGAAAGCATGTGGGCTATCAAGGTCCTTGTTGTGGACAAAGGTGATGGTTTTTGCTGCAGTGAGGTTAGCCTCATACAGCTCTGCATTCGTTCCTTCTTTCTTCCCCCAGGCAGCTACTGCTGAGTTGTGAATTGTTGCGCTCAGACTTCTCCCTCCTGTTTCAGCATTCTCTGAGATATAGATAGGGGCAGTCAGTTCAAGCGTGGAGATGAACTGATTTGTCCTTTTAGCATCAGCAATGTTCCCCAAACCCCGATGTGAGGAAAGGCCATGACTTGGTGTAGTGCAGACACTTTGGTTTCAGAGTGATCTTTCTGAGCACTAATGAGTTGTCTGGATTGAATTCAATTCAATACCTGGTATCAGCAGGTGAGGGGATGACAAAAAGGTAAATTAAAGGCAGTGATGGCTTTATAAAAAGTCATTCTCCTGATGATGATGAGATCCAGATGGTGTCAGTTTCCTGACCCAGGAGTCTTTTTGTTGTGGTTTAGTAGGTTTTCTGGGCCTATGGCGCAGGATAGCAGGATAGTCAAGTGTCCCATCCTGGTGCTTAAGTGACAGCTAGTGTCTTGCTGATTGTGTTGTGGAGGTCACTGTAGTTAGCCATTAATAAACAAACAAGCAAATTAAAAGATAAATAAATAAGGTCAAATAATCTATTTAAAACAATAAAAATAAAATAAAAAAAAAAAAATATAAAGTGTAAATAGATTAAGAAAAAAAGAGTAAAAGTGAGTAAGA
>JAUCMX010000006.1:1865806-1902770 GCA_033459395.1 Hemibagrus guttatus | reverse complement strand
CTTCCTTCCTTCTCTCTCTCTCTCTCTCTCTCTCTCTCTCATCTTCTCTTAATTCGATCCCGTCTCCATGGAGCTTTATTTCCGTTACCGTGTCAGTTACACCACAGTCATCAACACACACAGTAAAAGATTAAAGCACAGCGAGGGGAAACAATTAGATTTGCATTTTTTGAAGGAAATAATTGATACATGAAAATAAAAGCAATTTATTTTACTCCTATACAACAGAGCATTGTATAGTTTTGGTTTGTTATTAAGGAGGTTTGAGGGTTGAAATCCGGAGGCGGAGGCGGAGACGGAGGCGGAGGATCTACACTCATTTTCATTCATTCTGTACGAAGGGTGCCAATATTTCTGGAGGTCAGTGTGTATTTACTTTTACTCACACCATAGCTGCAGGAGATCAGCTCTGAGACGCAGTACCTCACAAACCATGAATGGAGAATGTGGGCGTGTCTTTGGTAGCAGTTCTGAGTGAGTGTCTGGAAGTGTGGGTGTGGCTTTGAGACCATATATGGACATGAGAGAGAGAAAGTGGGTGTGTCTTCAAGTCCGCATGTAGAAATAAGATCAGCTCTGTGGGAGTGTGTTATTCATACAATAGTTGGGAAAACTGAGTGTCTTTGGGTCTGTATGTGAAAATGACATCAGCTCTGAGTGGGCGGGGTTTAAGACCATGAATATTGAATATGGGCGTGTCTTTGACTCCTTATATGGAAATAACAGCAGATTGTTGAGGGTGTTCTTGTAAGACCCTAGATTGAGAGAAGGTGAAGACATCCACATTTCCTGTCAAGTCTCTGTCTGTCTGTCTGTCTGTCTGTCTGTCTGTCTCTCTGTCTGTATGTCTCTCTTTCTCTGTCTGTCTCTCTCGTTGTTCTGTCTGTCTCTCTCTTTCTGTCTGATGTTCTTTCTCCCTCACTTTGCCTGTCTCTCTCTTTCTGTCTGCCTCTTGTTTTCTGTCTGTCTCACTGTCTGTATCTCTGCTGCCCCACACTGTCTGTCTCTCTGTTTGCCTCACATTCTCTGTCTGTCTCTTTCTTTCATTCTGTCCCTGTGTCTCTCTCTCTCTTTCTGTCTGACTCTCTGTCTGCCTCACTTTCTCTGTCTCTCTCTTTCCTTTTCTCTGTCCCTCTCTGTCTCTTTCTGTCTAACTCTTTGTCTCTCTTTCTGTCAGTCTGTCTGTCTCTCTCTTTCTGTCTGACTCTCTGTCTGTCTCACTTCCTCCATCTGTCTCTCTCTTTCCTTTTGTCTGTCTGTGTCTCTATCGTTCTGTCTGACTCTCAGACTGTTACTGTCTTTCTTTCCCTCTGTCTGTCTGTTTCTCTTTCTGTCTGACTCTCTGCTGTCTCACTTCCTCTGTCTGTCTCTCTCTTCCTGCCTGTTTGTCTCTCTATCTTTCTGTCTGACTCTCTGTTTCTTTCTTTCTTTCTTTCTTTCTTTCTTTCTTTCTTTCTTTCTTCTCTTTCTTTCTGACTCTCTTTCTGTCTCTTTCTTTCTGTCTGAATCTCTATCTGTCTCACATCCTCTGTCTCTTTCTTTCTTTCTGTCTGTCTGTCTGCCTTGCTTTCTGTCTGACTCTCTGTCTGTCTCTCTATCTGTCTCACTTCCTCTGTCTCTTTCTTTCTTTCTTTCTCACACTCGTTCTGGCTTTCCATCCTTTTCTGTCTGTCTGTCTTTGTTTCTGTCTGTCTCTGTCAGTCTCTATTCTGCCTTTGTCCTTTGTCTCTCTCTCTCTCTTTATGCTGTTGCTCTCTTCCTCTCAGCTTGTTAAATTTACCTCTCTGAAGTCACTCATTTAGCTTGCGGGGTTTTTCCGTTGGGAATCTTTGCTCTCTAAACAAGTGGCATGAAAAAGCCGGCGGTTTGTAAAACAAACTCTGACCCGATGTGTGGATGTGTGACCGAGGAAGCGCGCAGAATGTTAAAGGCTGCTTTAAATCTGCTCTTTCTGTGGATCAGGTGAGCTTTTTCAGCTCGGAGGAGATGAGAAGTTCTTTATGAAATCCCTCAGAGATGCGTGATAAAGATGCCAGAGAGCCGAAAGGTGCTGAATACTTTAATATTTAACTTTCTCTATAAAGATCATTGCGATGTTCTGACATTTAAAGAATCCAAATATTTTCTTCCTGGTAAGAGAAGGAATTTTTCGTCCTCAGCATCTCTCCGTCTCTCTGAGCTCGATGAGCCTGAAGTTTAATATCAGAGATGTAATCAAATTCTAACTCAACAGAAATGTGCATTAATAGCCCATTAGCATGCTCGCTGTTATTAATTAGCATGGCTGCTACACAGGAATGAGAGCACACATGACAGAATTATCACATGCATAATTCCTTCCTTAATAACCGTTAATTGGTAGAAATATCAACATCATCGTAAACTCTGCTTGTGTTGGAAATGATGTTTGCAAAAATCATTATCGTAGCTGGAAACGTAGCTATAATTCATAGCTCTAGTCTGTGGGAAAAAATACAGAGTAGGCGTTCCTTTGAGACTATATATGGAAATGAGAGTAGAACTGAGTGGGCGGGATTTTAAGAACATAAATGATGAACACGGACATGTCTTTGTTTCTGTATATAGAAATAGGAACGGATGTTAGCGCCTGTGCTATTTAGAGTACAGAAAAGGAGCAAGGGCGTGTCCCGGAGTCCTTATATAGAAATGTATGAGTTCTGTCAGGGTTCTGAGACGGGAGAATGTGGCATGTTGATGAAGTCCTCTGGTGTGTGGAAGCCTGATCTTTGTAATGTGATGTGTTTTCTGCACTACACTGTAGTTTTCATTCATTGTTCTCTTTCCTCAGGCTTCTTGCAGTGCTGACGTTTTTCTCATGCTAAATTCGGACTGCACCACGGTCTGTATACAATACTATAAATATTTATCGTGAAAAGAATAGAATGTGCCTTTTTTTGTTGCAGTTGTTCTCATATTTGTTTATATTCACTCGGTAACGGAGAACACGAAACATATTATGGACAATAAATCATTATTTCTGTATCTGTTTGCCCTGAACACGCTGCTGTACACAGTGGGCGGAGTCTAAGGGTTACTCAGTTGTGTTTATGATCTGCTTTGAGCAACGTTAAAATAATCATGAGGCGATTCTCGGTTTGGTGAATTTATCTGGAGTATAAGGAATTGGGCTGATAGTTTTATGAAATGTGTTTTAACGATTGTGAAAAAGATCATGTGGGTGTGTCAGTCTGTATAAGGAGATGAGAGCATGAGCTGGGAATGAAGACTGGGAATGTGGGCGTGTCTTGAGAGCACTTCTGAGTGACTGTGGCTTTACAGCCAGAACTAGGGTATGTATGAGTATCATTGTGTCCATATATGGTAATCGGAGCACCTTCAGGTGTTTAAGATTGTAGATGGGAATGTGGGCGTGTCATTGTGTCCATATATGGTAATTAGTGCAGCTTTAAGTGGTCATGCCTTTATGAGCATAGATAACAGATGCAGAGTCCATATGTGGTCAGGAAATGAGATCAGATATAAATTATTGCATTTTTAAGACTGGGAATGTGGGTGTGTCATGATGTCCATATATGGTAATTAGTGCAGATCTAAGTGTTTAACATTGTAGATGGGAATGTGGGCATGTCATGATGTCTGTATATGCTAATTAGATTAGATCTAAATGGTTGTATTTTGAAGACTATAGATGGGAATGTGGGCATGTCATAATGTCCATATATGGTAATTAGAGCAGCTCCAAGTGTTTAAGATTGTAGATAGGAATGTGGGCGTGTCATTGTGTTCATATATGGTAATTAGTGCAGCTTTGTGTGGTTTTGCCTTTATGACTGTAGATAGCAGATGCAAGCATGTCTTGAGTCCATATATGGAAATTAGACTCATTCTAAATGGTTGTATTTTGAAGACTATAGATGGGAATGTGGGCGTGTCATTATGTCCATATATGGTAATTAGTGCGGCTCAAAGTGTTTAAGATTGTAGATGGGAATGTGGGCGTGTCATTATGTCCATATATGGTAATTAGAGCACAGTAAATGACTGTGTTTCAGATTGTAGATTGGTATTTGTGCAACTCTGAGCATAACCATGGATGACAAATGTGGGTGTGTCTTAGTTCAAAGATGGAAATGAGAGCTGCTCTGAGTGGGCGTGTCATTAAGATTGTAGCTGAAGGGCTAATGGTGTGTATTTGAATCTATTCAATGTGTAAATTGAGACATGTCAGTATTTACATAAATAGGAATGTGGGTGTGTCTTGGAGAACCTGTTTAGAAATGAGAACCACTCTGGGTGACTATGCCCATCTATAGGAATATGGGTGTGTCTTTGAGTCCAAATATGGAAAATAATTCAGCACTGAGTGGCAATACTTTTATTTGTATAGAAAAAGATTGTGGGTGTGTCTTTGAGTCCTTATATGGATATAAAAGCAGCTCTGAGTGGACTTTACAACCATATATGGAAGTGTCCAAGCAGCAAAAAGGACTTTTTATAGATTTATATGTATATATGAGCGTAACATACTGTACATAACATGTTAGTAATCTGACAGGATTTCTGTAAGGATTTATAATCCGTGTTTAAAAATGTCTTCACCTCTAACGCTAGCTAGATGGCTAAACCTGTCAGGACATTTCAGAAAACATGCTGACATTTTTAACACAAAGTGACCCGAGCTGTCAGACAGGGACAGTAGTTCCTCCATAGCGCTGCGTGTTTAGGAGGACAGGAGCGTGTACACACTTAGCTAGTGTTGACAGTGATGCCACACACACACACACACACACACACACATGGCTCACACTCTACTGAGAGTCCCTGAGGTTTCCTTTTGGCCATATGGCATCGTTTAATTATTCTCCAGCAGTGAGTGTATCGTAATGAAGAAGTGTGGCAGTGAGAGAGGACGTTATAATCAGAGGGGATCCAATTTGACGCTGTGTGTGTGTGTGTGTGTGTGTGTGTGTGTCGGCACGCAGAGATGACGGAGGGAAAACATTCCCCTGTGAGTTGCAGTAAACTCCTCCCTGATGGAATCTGGCTGCTTTCTGAGATCGCTTATGTATTCGCTTCCAAACTTTTTTCTATCCCATGACAGTGTCCGCTCTCTTTATACTGACGGCTGAGTTAGTTTTCAGCGGGCTGTGTGTGTGTGTGTGTGTGTGTGTGTGTGTGTGTGTGAGTGTGTTTGTGTGTGTGGGTGGGTTTTCATTCTCTGTGAGATCAGCCATGACAGTGATGCAGTTATTTATACAGTAAGTTTGAAGTCTCTCTCTCTCTCTCTCTCTCTCTCTCTCTCTCTCTCTCTCTCTCTCTCTCTCACACGCACACACACACACGGCTAAGCGAGGTCATATTTAGACGTGTTTCTAGACCTGTAATGTTAGAACAATAGAATATATTATTATTGACACGTCGCTGTAAAATCTCTTCACTTCTAATTTAAAATGAAGTTTGAAATGAACTCTGAGTCGCTTCTGGAAATGTTTCTTTCCGTCTGATATCCTGAAACATCACCTATTTGTTTAGGAAAATCAGGAATTCCACACTGATTTCTACAAAATTCCAGAAAGAAAAAAAATGTTTACAAATATGATATAAAATACACGATATTGTCAAAAGTTTTGGGACACCCCTCCAAATCATTGAGTTCAGGTGTTGTGTTTCAGGGGTTGGGCTCGGCCCCTTAGTTCCAGTGAAAGGAACTCTTAATGCTTCAGCATACCAAGACATTTTGGACAATTTCATGCTCCCAACTTTGGGGTGAACAGTTTGGGGATGACCCCTTCCTGTTCCAACATGACTGCACACCAGTGACCAAAGCAAGCTCCATAAAGACATGGATGAGCGAGTTTGGTGTGGAGGAACTTGACTGTCCTGCACAGAGTCCTGACCTCAATTAGGATGAATTAGAGCGGAGACTGCAAGCCAGACCAAAAGTTTTGGGACGACTGCCTTTACATGCACATGAATGTAATATGGAGTTGTCCCGCCCTTTGCAGCTATAACAGCTTCAACTCTTCTGGGAAGGATTTCCACAAGGTTTAGGAGTGTGTTTATGGGAATTTTTGACCGTTCCTCTAGAAGCGAATTTGTGAGGTCAGGCACTGATGTTGGACGAGAAGGCCTGGCTCGCAGTCTCCGCTCTAATTCATCCCAAAGCATTAAGAGTTCCTTTCACTGGAACTAAGGGGCCAAGCCCAACCCCTGAGAAACAACACCTAAGGTCAATGGTTTGGGGGGGGGGGTGTCCCAAAACCTTTGGCAATATAGTGTATATTAAAATGATATAATATTAATATAGTAAATAATAAAAAGAGACATCCTGTTATAGAGCAGCTCTCATTTCTCTTCTCTGGGTGTGAAATAAACAGATGAGAGGTTTATGAGATCGTCATGTTTCTGTAAAGATAACACAGGACAGACGTACAGATGGTTTATTTAAAGCGTACGGAGAATGAAATGTTTCCTATCTGCACTTTTTCCTGCTTATCTTCCGGCAAAGTAACATTTAACCTGGATGAGGGACACTGAGAGACATTTAATGATGATTTAATGCAGTGAAAGCAGCACAGGAAGCAGAACCTCAGCCATGATTACGCTCCAAATGCCATTTATCATCCTCACGCGCTCACATAATGCAGCCGTAATGCTCTTATAATGCAGCTGTAATGCTCATGACCTGTAATGACTCTGTTTAATGATCATTCCGGATGGTTCCTCTGTTCGAGCGCCGACGTTTTACACAGCAGCAAAACTTTTATGTAAATAAAGTAGATCGTGAAATTTCACAGCACAGGAACATTTCCTTTCACAGACACTAGATGTAACTAGAAATGGATAATAATTAAGAGGCGTGTTTCCTTGTTCTTTATCTGTCTGTTGAAGGCCTTTTTTTTTTTTTTTTTTTTTTTACATATAAGACAAACTTGGCACAAATGACAAGAAAGAGAAAACACCTGGGATTGAAAGATAGGATAGGAGATTAAAAAAAAAAATAAATAAAAATCAAAATATTTGTTTAAAAAATGTAGACTAAAAAAGGAAAGAATGGGGAAATAAATAAAAAGAAAAATACAGAGAAAAAACAAAGGAAAATTGTTAAAAAAATAAATAAATAAATAAAATAATGAAAGATAGAAAAAATATAATGATAGGAGATAGGAAAGTAATGAAGGTAGATAAAAAATTTAAAAAAAATGATATTTTCGGGTGAAAAAAAGTAGACTAAGAAAAGGAAAAATTAGGAAATAAATAAAAAATGACAAAGAAAGAACAAAGGAAAATGGTAAAAAAAAAAAAGAAAAGAAAAGAAATAAATAATGCAAAGTAGAAAAAAAGGATGAAAAACTGTATTTAAGAAATAAGAATAAAAATTAAAAAAGAAAAAAAGAAAAAGGAGTGAAAAGTAAAAAAATAAAGAGAAAGAGAAAAAAACTGAGAAACAAAGAAAAAAAATAATAAAAAAAGAGCAGAAGAATTTTTCTGCTATAAAAATAAACTGGGGAAGTGAGGGAAGGAGGGATTAAATAAATAAGTAAATAAATAGATAGATCAATTTTAAACAAAAAGAAAAAAAAAAGAAAAGAAAATCTCCATCTCCATCCATCTCCACCACCTCCATTTATCTCCATTCATCTGTTTGGTTGTAAAACTAAAACTTCTAAAACTATTAAATCAATAAAACTAAAATTAAATAAACTGAAAGTTCTGTGCATTCAATAGAATCACAACAGGTTGTAGGTAGAACCCTCAATTAGCACCCTCAGTTATCCCAAGAACCCTTGAAGAGCCTTTGATTCTAAGAGCACAGTAAGAAGCTTCGAGTTAAACTCCTGACGTTCTAGAGCTCAGAGATGTGGACCTGTACCGCATACATGCTCTTAGAACATAGGGTTCTTTAAAGATAAAACGTGTGTACAGGGTTCGTCTGAGTTTTTCTCTATTAAATTCTATGGTAGTAAACCATAATCTTGTAGGGTTCTACATAGAACCTGTGAGTGTTCCTCTGGTACAATTCCTAGCAAAAGGTGTTCTTTTAGGTTTTATGGAATAATTCAGGGTTCTAGATTCTTATAAAGAGGTCTCCTTGGAGCCCTGAGTGATTAGGAAATAGTTTACTGTATGAGGTTCTACATATTGTGGGTTCTCACCTCTCTGAGAACGCATGTAGAGATAAGATCCAGTGCAGTCAAACTCGGAGATAAACTTGGGGGTACTTTACTTCACTAGAACCACAACTAGAACGTGTGTCTTTTTATTGAAAGACGGTGGTGCGAGAACCCTCTTTTCTCTCTGCAGGAAAATAAATAAAAATTCGTTTCCTCTGTGAGATCTGACGTCTGTGATGGACGGGTCCCTCTGGGACGAAGTCGTGTTCAGAAATCTCGGTACAGCGAGCGTACACTGAGACCAGACGTTCTGTTTATGACGATCAGCACAAAACCCCCGAGAGTTCACTATTATTGTGTGTGTGTGTGTGTGTGTGTGTGTGTGTGTGTGTATGCCAAGAGCCCAATCAAAGACCCATCACCTTCACACTCTTTCTTCAAGGTTCTTTTTGATAAGCAGCACACACACACACACACACACACACACACACACACACACACACACACAAAGGAAGGCTGTTATTTGAGCAGCGGTCACATTTCAAATGCATTCTTTAAGGGAGTAGGGGAGGAAAAGAGTTCCCCAAAAGGAACTTCATCACGCTGAGCTTGCTGCCTCTCCATCTGCTCCATTCTGCCGCTTCAAAGTCAAGTGCTTCGACCCGCTGAGATCCAGAGGAGCATGGAGGCTGGAGATGAAGAGCGAGTGTGTTATTCCACAGCGCCGGTTTAACCCTAGCAGGTGTGTAGTGATGATCCGGCGGTTTGAACACCCTGAGAGCGATGTTAGCATGCTGCTGAGAAGATTAGCCCCGCGGACAGAGCATGTGTTATGGTTATGGAGGTGAGTAATGCTCGCTCTACTGCGCTGCTCTCTTCTCTCCTGATCTGACAGTGTGTGAACATCTCAGAGGAACCGAGACTCATCCCTGAACTCCACTTTCTCACAAAAATAAACCAGCTGTCCATCAAGAGGAACACGGTGTGGTGGGAAACGTTACACGGAAAACAGACAGAAAAGGAGAAGATGGAGGATTTGGGCCTTGAGGAGCGTCTGTTTCCACCATCATCATCATCATCATCATCATCATCTTCTTCTTCTTCTTCTTCTTCTTCTTCTTCTTCTTCTTCTTCTTCTTCTTCTTCTTCTTCTTCTTCTTCTTCTTCCTCTTCCTCTTCTTCTTCTTCCAAGTAGCAGTGTTTCCAAGATCTTTTTTTCCCATATGAAAAACATGATTTAAATTACAACGTCTGGGAGAACTTTAGAAGATTCAGAGCTTCAATCTGCTGCAGATCTTCAGAGCAGATTAGACACTGAGGAACTGCGTCACTGCACTGATCACACCACACATCCGCTCAGATTCCCAACACGACTCGGTATCGGGAAAACGCCATGCATTCACGTGCAAAAGACCAGTGCGGCCCTGTGTGTGTGTGTGTGTGTGTGTGTGTGTGTGTGTGTGTGTGTGTGTGTGTGTGTGTGTGGTCACACAATAAGAGAAAAACTTTACACACCCCAACACATTAACAAAACATTTTACATGACTTTTCTGCTCGAAATCCAGGCACTTAACTGACATGCTATAAATAATGTGTATAAAAAGCCACGCCCACAAAAACACAGTGAAGGAGGTGTGGCCTCTGTGTCTGGAAGTCATAGAGAACAAGGTATAGCAGGAAGGAAGGAAGGAAGAAAGGAAGGAAAGAAGACAGAAAGAAGGAAGGAAGGAAGAAAGGAAGGAAAGAAGACAGAAGGAAGGAAGGAAGGAAGGAAGACAGAGACGGAAAGAAGGAAGGAGGACAGAGATGGAAGGAAGGAAGGAGGACAGAGAGACAGAAGAAAGGGAGGGAGGAAGGAAGAAAGGAAGGAAGGAAGGGTTGGTGTATCTAAATAAATAAATAAATAAAAACAAAGCTACAACAAAAGAAAAATAAGTTTGTTTATCCTGGAGAATCAGAGTGATTGTGGTGGAACAGTGGAGATGGTGTGATGGTGAGATGGTGTGTGATGATGTGACATGGTGTGTGATTGTGTGTGATGGTGAGATGGTGTGTGATGGTGTGTGTGATGGTGTGTGTGATGGTGTGTGTGATGGTGTGTGATGGTGTGTGTGATGGTGTGTGTGATGGTGTGTGATGGTGTGTGTGATGGTGTGTGTGATGGTGTGTGTGATGGTGTGTGATGGTGTGTGAACACTGCAATCACCTCAAAGACTGGATGAAGAGAAAAAAAAAGAAAAGGGTTTTTCGTGCTACGACAATACACGTCTAAATGTCAAGTGAGGAAGAGCAAAAACAGCAAAACACCAATCTACTCGTCAGGATGGAGGTTTAAAATGTCAGTCTCTGTGTAGAACCACACACACACACACACACACACACACACACACACACACACACACACACAAAGAGAGTTCTGATTTATTTTTCCATCATTCTTCCTGTTTTACCTTCAGGAAAAATAGCATGGAGAGAGAGAGAGAGAGAGAGAGAGAGAGAGAGAGAGAGAGAGAGAGAGAAGAGAGAGAGAGAGAGAGAGAGAGAGAGAGAGAGAGAAGAGAGAGAGAGAGAGAAAAGAGAGAGAGAGAGAGAGAGAGAGAGAGAGAGAGAGAGGGAGAGAAAACGCATGTGTGCAGTCTTCAGCAATTAACATCATCACACACACACACACACACACACACACACACACACACACACACAGGTCTGATTAAAGATTAATAAAGCAAGAGAAAATAAAACTAAACTAAAAATAAATAAATAATTTAAAAATAAAAACTAAAACATAGCATTTAAAAATATTTTTAAAAGGTTATAGTAAAGGGTGGGTAAATAAATAAATAAATAAATAAATAGATAAATAAATATTTTTTTTAATGATTCATGACGGGTTTAACAGAGACAGTGTTATGATGACTGGATGCAATCTCTCTTTCCCCTCTCACACACACACACACACACACACACACACACACACACACACACACACACAGCTGCAGAAATGAAATCATTTATTCTCCTGGAGCCTCAGCAGCTTATCAAACAGGCATTAATCAGAGACGGCACGCTGCAGTGGACAGAGGAGCAGTGAACACTCACTCTTTCACCTTACACACACACACACACACACACACACACACACACACACACACAGTAAAGAGCAAGATCAGTAGCAGGATGTTTTCTTTCTGCAGGAGCACATGAATAAATATCAGACGTGTAGCACAGATAAAGCTACAGCATGTGGCTCGGATTCAGGATTTTCAATAATAACTGATACTGCTAAGCTTTAACAAGACACTAGCATGATGAAGATGCTAACGCTACACTGCAGCACCACACACACACACACACACACACACACACACACACACACACAAATTCAGTAAGATTGGACATGGAGATGAATCATTTCTTACTAAAGTCTCATTTGTACAATGAAAGAACGTAATGAGTCTGATTGTACGCTAGATGCTAATCAGACGCTAATCCTGCATGTGTAACTGTGATTTTAAAAGAAGCTTCTTTGCAGAAGCATAACTAATCGATTTCATAGGACATATGATTCTGCAGATCAGGATAGATTAGTGTGTGTGTGTGTGTGTGTGTGTGTGTGTGTGTGTGTGTGTGTAACAGATGGAAATAAAAAGTAAATTAATGAGATTTATCTTTTACGCTGAATTAGCTATTCAAGCTTCATTTAAGCTATGATTTTTTTCGATAATTTTTTACAGCAGAGAGACGATTTGGAAGGTTTGTGAATGTTAAAACACACACCCACACACACACACACACACACACACACACACACACACACACACACACACACACACACTGAATATTAGAAAATAAGGTTGTTTCAGGATCCTCATCTCTACAGCTTCATCAGCAGTGCTGAGCGGAGAAATAAATCATCCCCAGGGATTAAACCACACTGGCGCGTCCTGACAGAGCATCCCGAGATTAAAGGGGCAAATCAGATTCCGACGTGGTGTGAAACCGGAGCAACACGTACTGAGCGCTAGCTGAGCGCACGCCGCCGTCACCCAGTCCATAAATCTGCAGCGTGGAGTAATGACTTACAGCGAGAGGTGAGATTACTGTATACATCATTAGGTGTGATTACACTCAGCGTGTGAGAGGCAGAGACGGATCATCTCTCAGACTCGCTGGGAATTAGCATGCTAACAGTCGCAGCGCTGCAGTGGCTTCCTGGTGCTCCAGGTGAAGCTGTGGGAGGAGATTAGTGGCGATACCAACACAAGACGCTACAAACAGCCTGCACAGCACCAGTGTAGTCACACCAAGAGGAACCGGGCCATGACTACACAACAACAACAAACAACAACAGTTCAGGAAATCCAGTTCAGGTCTCACACAAGCAAAGTATTTTCCAATTATTCGCATCAAATCTTTTTTTTTTTTTTTCAATTAAAAAATAAAGTTTAACTTAATTTTCATTTACCTGTATTTTATTTTGCTTTAATTTAATTTTAATTTAATTTTTTTTTTTTTTTAAATATATTTTTTAAAAGTTGAATTATAGACCATTTTTATGTTTTTTTCATTGTTTTTTTTTTATTTAGTTTAACCTTTTCATTTTTATTTACTTTTATTTTTAGTCAATTTAACGTTTTATTTAATTTTATTTCGAATTTTAAAAGTTGAATTATAAATTTTGATATTCTTCTATTATTTTTTTCCCCCACAAATATTAAGCAATTAATTATTTAATCTATTTCCAAATAAACTATAAACAAACCATAATAGAGATTTTTATTTAATAAAATAAAATTAATACTTTCATTTAATTAATCAATTGTCTATTTATTTATTTATATATTTATTAAAATTATTTTTCAGCAGTAAATTCACTCAATTTAATTTTATTTCCATTTAAAAAGTTGATTTATAGACAATTTTTAATGTTTTTTTCACAGTTATTGAGACATCAATTATTTAATATATTTCCATATAAACTATAAACACACAATAATAGGGAATTTAATTTAATAAAATGCAATTAACACATTAAATTAAATTAATCAATTGTCATTTTTTTTACTTATTTATTATACTTATAATTTTATTTTCCAGCAGTAATTCACTCAACCATGTTTAAAAAAAACAACCATCGATTATTTATAATAAATCTTTAACCCAACTTTATTATCTTTATCTGTATCAGGTAAAGATATTATTTAAATATTTCCATTAAAAATACTTTAAATTGAGTAATAGACTTATTACTGTTATTTGCATTAATTAAGTTTATTGTTTCTTTTTTTTTTTTTTTAAGTAATTAAATAAAAAAATATACAAATAATGTAAGTGAGCAGTAGATCATTAGCTAATAAACGGATTAAGCCTTTAGCCAGCGGTCACTGACGGGCTGCTTGAGTATGAAAGAAATCAGCTCTAGTTTCGTTCTCACTTCTTTACTCCTCCCTGTGAGGTCAGCCTGATGTCTGATGTCTGATGCCTGATGTCTGATGCCTGATGTCTGATGTCTGATGCCTGATGTCTGATGTCTGATGCCTGATGCCTGATGCCTGATGTCTGATGCCTGATGTCTGATGCCTGATGTCTGATGGTGTTTGGAAGTCAGAGGGTCACAGCTTAGCGCTGATAGTGTATTTACAGCAGATGTCCTTGATTCGAGCTCATATGCTAACATTAAATAAACAAAACTAACACTCCAGCCTCAATACAGCGTCAGTGTCCAGCCTCTGTAGGAACATTCCCAGGTTTCTACACGGATTTCAGCTCGCTCTCGGAACTTCTTACCTGTTTTCCAGGAGTAGTGCGTGTTCTTCGAGGACGTAACATGGGCCTGGAGAAGCAGCAGAGAAACGGACAGCTGCAGGAGATTCCCGGCTCGCCGTCGCGGCCAGAACAAAGCGCAGACTCCATCTTTAAGAATCATAGTCCAGTACATTCACGTCACGTCCTCACCTTAAACCTGAACAAACAAACAAACAAACAAGGTTACACTCACATCTTAATGGTAAAAGAATAATGCTTATTTGTTTTTCTTTTATTTATTTCCTGGTTTTTCTCCACAGCTGCTACAGTATTTCCTTATTATTATTATAATTTTTGTTTTTTGTTTGTTTGTTTTTTATTATTATTTGTCTTCCTGGTGTTTGTCCTTAGTATCTCGGTTTCCTTTTTTTTTTTTTGTTCCTGGTCATGTTTTTTTAGTTTTTCCATATTCTTAATTTGTTGTTTTGTTTGTTTTTTATTGTTTTTTGGCAGGAAAGAAATCATTGTTTATTGATGTTTAATTAGTAAAAATAAAAGAAAGTGATTTTTGATTAGTGTTTAATAATCCAACTAACCCACTCCCCCAACTAACCCCCTCCTCCAGCTGACTCCTCACACCAATTAAACACTCTCCATCCACTAACCCACATACCAACTACAACCCCCTCCCCTACAACTAACCCCTTTGCCACCCACTAACCTCCCCCACCCACTAACCCCCTTCCCACCAACTAGTCCAAACACCAACTAACTCCCCTTCCAATCAACTAACTCCCTTCCCCCTGCAAACTACCTCCACCAACCAACCTCTCCAACTAAGTCTGTCTACCTACCCACCCCAACTAACTCCTTCTCCCTACAACTAAGCTCCCTTCCCAACCACAAACCCCTACCAAACCCACACCAACTAACCCCCTCCCCATGCCCCAAACCCTCCCCACACCCTCCCCACACCAATCCACCTATCCACCTTCCACTAACTAACTTCGCTTCCCACCAACTAATTCCCCTCTCCCTACAACTAACCCCCACCAACCAACCTCTCCAGCTAACTCTGTCCAACTACACACCCCAGGTTTTGTTTTGTTTTTGTGATTAGTGCTCTAGAGTGATGTTAATAATCAGCCCCGGTGTGTAAACTCAGGTACAGGCAGCCGGTGAAACAACCCCAGTGAAACGACTCCATGATAACAGAAACAAGAAACAAAATCAATTTCAGCAAATGGGACAGAGAAATACGGCGTCCAAACTCAATAAGGTAAGTTTATTTTTCCCGGAGGAGTGCGGCGTTCAGGCGGCCAGGTCATGGTGATCTGCAGCCCTGCTGCTGCTGCTGCTGCTGGAGCTCCATGCATTCATCTTCTCTACACATTTATTTTTCATTTTTTCCTCCTCCTCCTAGTTTCACAGCTTCCTCTCATTTTAGCTTTCTTAAGCTTTCTCTCTTTTCTTTAATTGAGTTTTCTCCTTTCCTGTGAATACAGCTGTTTTTCAGCCGAGAGTTTTCAAACAAATTGTCCTTGAACCTAACCTAAAAAAAATCACAAAATTAAAAAAAATATATATTTTACTTCAACGTTTAATTCAGAAGCAGACTGTCACGACCGGCTGCCACTCCCGCCATATGCGGGGTTCGAACCCGGATCTCCGTGGTGCTGCATGCTCCGGCACGCCGTGAAAACGCAGACCCAAACGCAGGATTCAGTGAAGCACTGTTTTTATTAACACAAACACGAGACAGGGGAACGACGAACATAACACTAGACTCCGTGGTACATAAAACTAAACTTACAAACATAACCCCTAACATAACATAACATAACATAACATAACATAACATAACATAACATAACATAACATAACACCCACGGGACAGCTATACACAGAACATTGACCCACGCCACACATGCACACCAGGATCCCTTTTATAGGGAAACACATCAGGGTAATCAGGGACAGGTGACACAATCAGGGTGGAGAACAATGGGCAGGAAATCACACAGACACAAACAGGCTTCCAGGATTCTCCTGCCAGCGCCCTCCCCGGGCCTGGCAGGGAACTGTCCAGCTACTCCTGACACAGACATTTCACACATATTCCTGATGTACAGGAAATATTCACTCCACAATCCCCCTTTACCGCTTACAATCTTCACTACATAAAGTCCAGCAGAAACACTTCTGTAGATCAGAGACATTTATACTGTGCCTCACTTTTAAACTTGCCAATCTGGCAACCTACTCATGGACAACATGATTCCTGCCTCAGTTAGAGTTGTCGTTTTACCACATTATTACCTTGCACCATTACCCCAGAACATTGTTACACCTTTACACTGTTTCCCCATTACACCATTACACTGTTTCCCCATTACACCATTACTCTGTTTCCCCATTACTCTGTTACGCCTTTACACTCTTTCCCCATTACTCTGTTACACCTTTACACTGTTTCCCCATTACACCATTACACTGTTTCCCCATTACACCATTACTCTGTTTCCCCATTACTCTGTTACGCCTTTACACTCTTTCCCCATTACTCTGTTACACCGTTACTCTGTTTCCCCATTACACCATTACACTGTTTCCCCATTACACCATTACTCTGTTTCCCCATTACTCTGTTACGCCTTTACACTCTTTCCCCATTACTCTGTTACACCTTTACACTGTTTCCCCATTACACCATTACACTGTTTCCCCATTACACCATTACTCTGTTTCCCCATTACTCTGTTACACCTTTACACTGTTTCCCCATTACACCATTTCACCATTACACTGTTTCCCCATTACACCATTACTCTGTTTCCCCATTACTCTGTTACACCTTTACACTGTTTCCCCATTACTCTGTTACACCGTTACTCTGTTTCCCCATTACACCATTACACCGTTTCCCCATTACACCATTACACTGTTTCCCCATTACACCGTTACTCTGTTTCCCCATTACTCTGTTACACCGTTACACTGTTTCACCATTACACTTTTTCACCGTTACTCTGTTTCACCGTTACTCTGTTTCACCGTTACTCTGTTACACCGTTACTCTGTTACACCGTTACTCTGTTTCACCGTTACTCTGTTACACCGTTACTCTGTTTCACCGTTACTCTGTTACACCGTTACACTGTTTCACCATTACTCTGTTTCACCGTTAATCTGTTTCACCGTTACACCATTACACTTTTTCACCATTACTCTGTTACACCGTTACTCTGTTTCCCCATTACACCGTTACACCATTATACTGTTTCACCATTACACTGTTTCACCGTTACACTGTTTCACCGTTACACTGTTTCACCGTTACTCTGTTTCACTGTTACACCATTACTCTGTTTCACCATTACACCGTTACACCATTATACTGTTTCACCATTACACTGTTTCACCGTTACACTGTTTCACCGTTACACTGTTTCACCGTTACTCTGTTTCACCGTTACACCATTACTCTGTTTCACTGTTACACTGTTTCACTGTTAATCTGTTTCACCGTTAATCTGTTTCACCGTTACACCGTTACTATGTTTCATCGTTACTCTGTTACACCGTTACTCTGTTTCACCGTTACACCATTACTCTGTTTCACCGTTACTCTGTTACACCGTTACTCTGTTTCACCGTTAATCTGTTTCACCGTTACTCTGTTACACCGTTACTCTGTTACACCGTTACTCTGTTTCACCGTTAATCTGTTTCACCGTTAATCTGTTTCACCGTTACTCTGTTACACCGTTACTCTGTTTCACCACTCTGGTACACCGTTACTCTGTTACACCGTTACTCTGTTTCACCGTTACTCTGTTACACCGTTACTCTGTTTCACCGTTACTCTGTTACACCGTTACTCTGTTTCACCGTTACACTGTTTCACCGTTAATCTGTTTCACCGTTACTCTGTTACACCGTTACTCTGTTACACCGTTACTCTGTTTCACCGTTACTCTGTTACACCGTTACTCTGTTTCACCGTTACTCTGTTACACCGTTACTCTGTTTCACCGTTACTCTGTTACACCATTACTCTGTTTCACCGTTACACTGTTTCACCGTTAATCTGTTTCACCGTTACTCTGTTACACCGTTACTCTGTTTCACCGTTAATCTGTTTCACCGTTACACTTTTTCACCGTTACACCGTTACTCTGTTTCACCGTTACAATTTTTCACCGTTACTCTGTTTCACCGTTACTCTGTTTCACCGTTACTCTGTTACACCGTTACTCTGTTTCACCGTTACTCTGTTTCACCGTTACACTGTTTCACTGTTAATCTGTTTCACCGTTAATCTGTTTCACCGTTACACTTATTCACCGTTACACCGTTACTCTGTTTCATCATTACTCTGTTACACCATTACTCTGTTACACCGTTACTCTGTTACACCGTTACTCTGTTTCATCGTTACTCTGTTACACCGTTACTCTGTTTCACCGTTACACCATTACTCTGTTTCACCGTTACACCATTACTCTGTTTCATCGTTACTCTGTTACACCATTACTCTGTTTCACCATTAATCTGTTTCACCGTTACTCTGTTACACCGTTACTCTGTTTCACCGTTACTCTGTTTCACCGTTACTCTGTTTCACCGTTACACTGTTTCACCGTTACTCTGTTTCACCGTTACACCATTACTCTGTTTCACCGTTACTCTGTTTCACAGTTACTCTGTTTCACCGTTACTCTGTTTCACCGTTACTCTGTTTCACCGTTACAATTTTTCACCATTACTCTGTTTCACTGTTACTCTGTTACACCGTTACTCTGTTACACCGTTACTCTGTTTCACCGTTACAATTTTTCACCATTACTCTGTTTCACTGTTACTCTGTTTCACCGTTACTCTGTTTCACCGTTACTCTGTTACACCGTTACTCTGTTACACCGTTACTCTGTTTCACCGTTACACTTTTTCACCGTTACACCGTTACTCTGTTACACCGTTACTCTGTTTCACCGTTACTCTGTTTCACCGTTACTCTGTTACACCGTTACTCTGTTTCACCGTTACACTTTTTCACCGTTACACCGTTACTCTGTTACACCGTTACTCTGTTACACCGTTACTCTGTTTCACCGTTACTCTGTTTCACAGTTACTCTGTTTCACCGTTACTCTGTTTCACCGTTACTCTGTTACACCGTTACTCTGTTACACCGTTACTCTGTTTCACCGTTACACCGTTACTCTGTTACACCGTTACTCTGTTACACCGTTACTCTGTTTCACCGTTACTCTGTTTCACCGTTAGAATTTTTCACCGTTACTCTGTTACACCGTTACTCTGTTTCACTGTTACTCTGTTTCACTGTTACTCTGTTTCACCGTTACTCTGTTTCACCGTTACTCTGTTTCACCGTTACTCTGTTACACCGTTACACCATTACACAGTTACTGTTACGCCATTACACTGTTACTGTTACACCATTATGTCATTATGCCATTACCGTTACACTGTTACACCAATACACTGTTACACTATTACACCATTACACTGTTACACCATTATGCTGTTACATCACACTTTATACTGTTACACTGTTATGGCACCAAACCAACAGAATCTCAGCTCAAATCTGTCACTATTTAAACTGTCGGTCTGCCAGAAGATGATTAGTGTCTCAACAGAATTTGAGATGTATGGAGTTGTGAAAGAGAAATGTAATATTTGCTGAATGTCTAAAATAACTGCTGAGACTTTGCGCAACCTGGCAATACAGATGAGCCGTCAATGCTTATGATAGCAAATATACCTGTGTGTGTGTGTGTGTGTGTGTGTGTATGAGACTGAATTTTAAGTATCGGATTTTGAATCGAGAAACATGAACCTGAAAAAATTGAGTTTTTACTGTTTCAATTTGTAAAGCAGATTCCTTTGATTAATGTGTGTGTGTGTGTGTGTGTGGTATCTCCCTGCATGTGATTAATATCTACCTCCAATACACAGAGAAACAGCGGTGAAGTGTATGAAAGTTATTCCATCACACACTATAAAGCCCTTCATTGATGGAGGAAATGGAAGAATAAGTCATTTCACTACACACACACACACACACACTCGAGGGGTGTGTTGCTGCACCGCGCCGGGTCTCGTCCCCATTCCCGCTCTGAGAGTGTGTGTAGAGAGATGTGGACACAGATCACTATCTCTGTAGCGCTGATGAGACTCATTCACACACACCGCTACATTTCTGCATTATCTAAATGACACTGTTGATGGATTCTCCCGCCCCTCCCCCGTCCCCGGGTTATGGTTCGCCCCGGATGACCGAGCGCACTTTTGGATATTGATGGATGAATAGCTATTAAACTTAATCCCAGGTCCCCCAATTGGTTTTTGGTTGATTTCATTTTGGTAAATTAGATTTTAGTCTCGTCGCCTCATGAGGCGTCTCTGGAATCAGATTTGAGAGCGAGATGGAGATGCTGAGGGAAGGAAACACAGATCAGCCTTCAGTCCTCATGCCATGAAGTCAGAGAGATTCCTGCTTCAGATTTTCTTTATAGAATCATGGTTTCTGCTCCAGATCTCCTTTTATTGATTGATTAATTGATTGACTCATTGTTATGAGTGAAACATCATGTTACACATATAGTAATGTTTAAGCAAATAAAGGTACAGAATAGAAGTTGCTTTCGGCTGCTCCCTGTTCGGGGTCGCCACAGCGTACCAACTGGTCCGCACAACAACTTGGCACAGGTTTTACACCGGATGCCCTTCCTGCCGCAACCCTCCCATTTTTCTAGGCTTGGGACCGGCACTGCAACCAGTGGCTGGGAATTAAACCCAGGCCTTCCGCATGATAGGCGAGTAACCTACCACTGAGCCACCAATGCCTCCAAATAAAGATACAGAATAAACATCATAATAAGCTGTTATAAAGAATGACCATGTGACTCCATACAGCAGTGTGGTGCTATAAAATGTAATAATGATGTCATAAAGAGGAGTAATGTGGTGTTAATAAGAGTAATAATGATGTCATAAAGAGTAGTAATGTGATAGTGATGTGGTTTTATCAAGGGTAGTTTTAAGGGATGTTTTAAAGGGCATAAATATAATAGTAATGGGGTGTTAATAAGGGTAATAATCGTGTTATAAAGGGTAGTAATGTGAGTGTTGTGGTGTTATAAATGGTAATGATGTTATAGTAGGGTAGTAATGTAATAGTAATGGGGTGTTATAACGGGTATATAAATGGTTATAAATAGTTGTAATGATGTTATAAGGGGTAGTAATGTGAGAGTGATGTATTATAAATAGTTGTAATGATGTTATAAAGGGTAGTAATGTGAGAGTGATGTGTTATAAACGGTTGTAATGATGTTATAAAGGGTAGTAATGTGAGAGTGATGTGTTATAAACTGTTGTAATGATGTTATAAAGGGTAGTAATGTGAGAGTGATGTGTTATAAACGGTTGTAATGATGTTATAAAGGGTAGTAATGTGAGAGTGATGTGATGTTATAAACGGTTGTAATGATGTTATAAAGGGTAGTAATGTGAGAGTGATGTGTTATAAACGGTTGTAATGATGTTATAAAGGGTAGTAATGTGAGAGTGATGTGTTATAAACGGTTGTAATGATGTTATAAAGGGTAGTAATGTGAGAGTGATGTATTATAAATAGTTGTAATGATGTTATAAAGGGTAGTAATGTGAGAGTGATGTGTTATAAACGGTTGTAATGATGTTATAAAGGGTAGTAATGTGAGAGTGATGTGTTATAAACGGTTATAATGATGTTATAAAGGGTAGTAATGTGAGAGTGATGTGATGTTATAAACGGTTGTAATGATGTTATAAAGGGTAGTAATGTGAGAGTGATGTGTTATAAACGGTTGTAATGATGTTATAAAGGGTAGTAATGTGAGAGTGATGTGATGTTATAAACGGTTGTAATGATGTTATAAAGGGTAGTAATGTGAGAGTGATGTGTTATAAACGGTTGTAATGATGTTATAAAGGGTAGTAATGTGAGAGTGATGTGATGTTATAAACGGTTATAATGATGTTATAAAGGGTAGTAATGTGAGAGTGATGTGATGTTATAAACGGTTGTAATGATGTTATAAAGGGTAGTAATGTGAGAGTGATGTATTATAAATAGTTGTAACGATGTTATAAAGGGTAGTAATGTGAGAGTGGTGTGTTATAAACGGTTGTAATGATGTTATAAAGGGTAGTAATGTGCGAGTGATGTGATGTTATAAATAGTTGTAATGATGTTATAAAGGGTAGTAATGTGAGAGTGATGTGTTATAAACGGTTGTAATGATGTTATAAAGGGTAGTAATGTGAGAGTGATGTGTTATAAACGGTTGTAATGATGTTATAAAGGGTAGTAATGTGAGAGTGATGTATTATAAATAGTTGTAATGATGTTATAAAGGGTAGTAATGTGAGAGTGATGTGTTATAAACGGTTGTAATGATGTTATAAAGGGTAGTAATGTGAGAGTGATGTGTTATAAACGGTTGTAATGATGTTATAAAGGGTAGTAATGTGAGAGTGATGTATTATAAATAGTTGTAATGATGTTATAAAGGGTAGTAATGTGAGAGTGATGTGTTATAAACGGTTGTAATGATGTTATAAAGGGTAGTAATGTGAGAGTGATGTGTTATAAACGGTTGTAATGATGTTATAAAGGGTAGTAATGTGAGAGTGATGTGTTATAAACGGTTGTAATGATGTTATAAAGGGTAGTAATGTGAGAGTGTTGTGATGTTATACAGGACAGTAATCTCACAGCTAACAGCATTATGATGTCATAGTACTGTGAAACTCTATAGCATGGATACAGCAACAATATTAACTATCAAATTTTCATCAACCTTCTGTAAATACTGCACACACACACACACACACACACACACACACACACACACACACACACACACAGATGGAGGATTAAAATTTATAGTGTATTCGTCTCATCACAACAGCAACAATGAGGACAAAGTTCATGTTAACTCACTCTCTCTCTCCTGTGTGTGTGTGTGTGTGTGTGTGTGTGTGTGTGTGTGTGTGAGAAAGAGAGAGAGACAGATACCTGATGTGTCCCATGTCTCTTTTTTTAGCAGTAACTGGGTCGAATGGAGCTGACATTTCAGCTGAGATTTTTTCCCACTGAGAGCACATGCAGGGTTTCTACTTGAAATTCTGAATAGTGATCTCTCTCACATACACATGCGCACACACACACACACACACACACACACACACACACACACACATACACACAGACACACACTCACAGTAGTCGAGCAGTCCAGTATGTTAACAGAAGAGCTGAATAATTAAAGTTTGATTAACCGGCAGCTCTTACTAAAGCACACGGCATTACACAGTGTGTGTGAAGCTGTGCTAATGGTGTCATAACTGAACACACACACACACACACACACACACACACACACACACACACGTGAAGTATCCCGCTCACTTCAGAGATTTTAACTTCACCATTGTGAATGTGTGGGATTATTGGGTTTAAATATAAATAAATAAATAAATAAATAAATAAATAAATAAATAAATAAATAAATAAATAAATAAATCTGAACTGTCTACATTCTTTTGTCTCTCTCATATTCCTTTAATTAATTAATTATTCATAAATTTATTTATATTTTGTCTAATAGTTCCATTAATCTTTACCTAATTATTTTTGTTTATTGTTTGCTTCATGTTTTTTTTCTTTTCAGCCGTTTAATGATCGATTGGTTGGTTTTTTTGTTTTACAAAAAGCTTAGAGATTTGCAACCAGTTAAAAAACAACAACAACAACAACAACATGATGAAAAAAATCAACAAACAAATACATTTCTGAATGAATGCAGAATAATTAAGTTACATTTTTTATTTCTTTTTTTAATGTCATATTTGTATAATTATTGCATGATAGATTTTGAAGTTCGAGATTTTTGTCAAATGAGTAAAAAAACATTGAATCCTGTTTTAAAAAATAAACATATAAATAAATAAACTAGGATGAATTAGAAAGAAAAAAAAAGAAAAGGAAGAAACACAGAAATGTAACAGGAATCTGTGACAACAACACCACCACCACCACAGAGAAAATAATAAACACAAACAAACAAACAAGTAAATAAATAAATAAGATAGAAGGCTGCTGAAAATTACAAACTAGCAAACAAATAAATCCTCTTTAAAAACTAATTTCTCTCTTTTAGATAAAGAGCTTTTAAATTAATTTTATTTTTATAGCATTTAATTATTATTAATACTGTTTTTTTATTTATTTTTTTTATTTTTTATAATGCTTTAAAAGGGATCATAAAATAAAGCTATAATTATTATTATTAGTAGTATTAGGTTAAAGTGAATTTTTGTAAATTAAATTGTAGTAAACAGGAAGGTGAAGAGGGAGGTCATGTGACTCGTCCTGTGTGATTAGTGAGAGTAATGTGAGTGTAGATTTGCTGATGAATAATAACAATATGAGATTTTTGGACTCTTCTGGACTTCCTGTGTTCCAGGATCTGAGAGGAAATGAAACACTCTGCAGTTTGGTCTCTCTGCTCTACACCGACACGTCCAGCTGGCGAGGATTCGCCCAGAAATCAGTGTTTCTTTATGAGACCTGGCAGAAACGCTGAGCAGGCAGCTCAGGCACTGGGAGATGAGTACAGATGTGTACAGCTGTGTGAATGCAGCTAAACACCAGCGTGGATCAGAAGGCAGGAAGCTAAAGGCATGGTCTGGTCACACAGAGCTGCTGTCTTCCTTCCGTAACATCATAAACACGCCTCTAATCGGCGTACAGAATCAATTTCCCTTCCACTCTTTTCATTTCCTCTAATCAGACTCTGCCTCATTAAGCCTTTCTTCAGAACGGGGAAAAAAAGTCGGATCTGATTTGATCTCGTTCATTTGTACAAAAGAAATGTGACAATCAACATTTGGGAAGATTTCAGTGAAGATCGTTTGTGTTAAAATGCCTTACAGATTTGAATCTTCCCAGCTTTTGTGTTATAATTTCACTTCAGTTCATAAAGCTTCCGTTATGTTTATATTCATCTGATTAGGAAAGGTCTGCTTCACAGTCGTGACGCGTATAGAAGAGTGTGATGTCAGGATTACGCTGAAATCCGAGTCGAACTGCTTTACCCATCAGCCCTAGCAAGTCACACGGCCGAGTCACGTCACTGATCGCTCACATCTTTCATCTTCCTCTGTAATTAGAGTTTCTACTGCTTCCTCTGTCTTGTTGTTGTTCAGTGTTTTACCGTCTGACAATACCGAGCAGTTTTGTTCTACACTGCTGTTCTGGTTCTTGAACCTCTTCCTGTTTCCGGGTTTCGGATTTTGATTGATGATTTGTTTTGATAAGATAAACAATGTACAGCTTGTCATGTTACTGAGAAAACTGCAAAGAAGTGTAAACTCCTGAGTCCTGAAAAAGTTCCAGCTTCCCCTTGTGACTCTTACACAGCGCTGACACTGGAGACCCCTTCTGATTTGTTACAGGAAACGTCACTTTATTAATCATTAAACACAGTTATCCATTAGAGTATGCTGTACATGTCCCTGTGATTGGACAAAATAATGTAAATCAGACCGAGTGCATTAATGACCAGAAGGTCGGAGTTCAAGCCTCAGCACTGCCAAGCTGCCCCGTTGGGCAATCGAGCAAGGCCCTTAACCCTTTCTGCTCCAGGGCCGTTGTATCATAGCTGCCCCTGTGCTCTGACCCCGACTTCTTCAGCTGGGGTACATGAAGAAAACAATTCCACTGCGCTGTAATGTATGTGATAATAAAGGCTTATTAATCAACACCTTCTAACCAATCAGAGTCCAGAACTCTGTGGTGTAATTTTATAATACTTCATCCTAAAGAAAGTTTATGGAGTAGCGTATTTACCCTGAGAGCTGGCTGTAAATCCCAACCTACACCTTTCCACTCGAGCGTGAGGAGAGATCAGAGGATGCAGAGAAGACCGATTGAGGACTTTAAAATAAATGTTACAGTCACATCGCTATAAAATCTAAAACATCCAGGCTTCAGATAGATGGAACAGTAGTGAAGAGTACACAAGAGGGAAGCAACCCATTCCGCGTCAGCTAATAGGCCGAATAAACCACCGGCGTCTTTAAACTGACAGGAAACAAGCAGGTTGGCAAAAAAATTCCTGCCATCCTTCTTCATTACAGGCTCCTGTCAAGCGGAGAACCGTTTCAGAGAGCTGTAGAGACAACGCCGTCGCTCCGGTCCACTACAACCCATCCACATCTCCACATAAATAAACATCTACAAATATTCAGTGGAATAAAAAAATTAATAAAAATGCAGGCGCTAACATGCTAATCAAGTCATCATGAAAACGGGGTTTGTCAGCGGGATGTATCGGAGTGATGGAGAGCAGAAACATGTCAGATCTGATCTCCATCATGCACCGTGGTCAGAAAGCTCTCCCTCCTCACAGTGTTAGCACTGTGGACGTGTCCCAATCCACTGACCTTCTTCACTACACCATGAACTTTGAGCTATTTTGTTATTATTTTGTGTAGATTCGTAACATATAATCCCAAATAAGTTCAATTCAGCTCCAGGTTGTCATTTTTGGGGGTGAATACTTTCGCAACACACTGTAGTTCATCCATATGCTTCTCTCTCTCTCTCTCTCTCTCTCTCTCTCTCTCTCTCTCTCTCTCTCTCTCTCTCTCTCTCTCTCTCTCTCAGGTGAGTGTGTTGGTGGGTTTAGCCTTAGCAGGTCGTTAGCAAGGTGTGTGTCACTACCTGAAGGGAAACACTGCGACTCATGGCTTTAGCTGTGACACTTTGTCGTAGGTGGCAGATAAACGCAGTCTCTCCTCCGCTCGCATCATCCGACGCTCCACTTCTCTGCTGTTCCTTTTCTTCTGCTCTTCTTACCTTAAGGTGGAACGGAGTGAGAAAAGATTCAGCCGTCACGCTGTCACCTTCAACAGCCGGGATTAACAACACGCTGGCTGGAGAGAGAGAGAGAGAGAGAGAGAGAGAGAGCGAGAGAGAGAGAGAGAGAGAGAGAGAGTTTATTTAAAATGGCTTCTCCAAAATATTTGCTTGATTTTATTTGATGTTTACATTTTTTGCACTCTTATTATTGTTTTTATTTGTTTTCTCTTGTTTATTTTAATAACATGAAAGATATAAAGAGACAAAGAGAGAGAAAGACAGAGAGGGAGAGTATGCATAAATTTCCCAAGAGTGCTACTGGTTAAAATCTCATTATTTGAAATGATAAGTTTCAATATATGCCATGTTTAGGATTTTCTGAATGTGGGCGTGTCCCAATCCACACACCATCATCACTATATAGTCCACACACAAAGCTGTCATTAGTCCACTGTGGGCGTGTCCCAAACCACACACCATATAATTTACATAAACACCATAACCAGCCCACAGTGGGCGTGTTCCAACCCACACATGCTATATTCACTATATAGTCCACATAAACAACATCGTTAGTGCACTGTGGATGTGTCCCAAATCACACACAATATTATTTACCTACACACCATCCCCAGTCCAGAGTGGGCGTGTCCCAAATCACACACCCTATTCACGTCCCCAGTCCACAGTGGGCGTGTCCCAACCCACACATGACTATACAGTGCAGATCCACACCATCATCATCAGGCTGTTTTGCCCCTTTCAGGGCTGATTGAAAGTGCATTAAGTCATAATCTGTCATTAAGTAGATATAACACCCGAGTCAGGTGACATGAATTTGTTGACATAAGGTTATTATGTCACTGCCAGCGCTGACTTGCATTAGAACCTCATGACATTGCAGCTCCTTACACTCCTAGCATCTCAGTGTCATAACACAAGGAAAGCCTTTATAAAGGTTTATTGAGGTTTATATCAGCTGTCTTTATGTAGCACTATGAACACACAGCAGTAACAGGTGTCCTGAACCGGATAGATTTTGCTGGACAATACTGAGATCTATATTTATACCAGTTGTTATGAAGGGTTTATGTAGGTGTTGTGTAACTCCTATGAACAAGCCTTAAGTGAAGTGCTGCTGTATATATGACTCCGACTGGAACCAGTTTAAATATAAATGTATGAGCTTTAAAGCTTCCGATGCATTTTGTTTCATCACAGATGGAAAGATCTGGGAGTTTTATAGACTAACACACATCAATCCATCACAGCAGGCCTCAGGGTGAAGCTGGAGCTAATATACTACTGGAAAACCAAGAGAGGGTGGAGGGAGGGAGGGGGAGAGAGGGGATGAGGGAGAGAGAGGGAGTGAGACAGGGAGAAAGATAGAGGGAAGGAGCAAGGGAGAAAGAAAGAGGGAAAGATAGAAAAAGGGAGCGGAAGATAGAGCTAGAGAGAGAGAGAGAGAAAGAGAGAGAGAGAGAGAGAGAGAGAGAGAGAGAGGGAAAGAGGGAGGTATAGATATAAATGAGACTCCTCACCCTGCAGCCACAGTCACAACCGAACACAAAACCTCACTGAAAATGGACACAATAACCTCAGGCTCTGAGAGAAACGAGCGAACGAGTGACTGCCCTTTAAAAAGAGCAACACCAGACCACAGCGACAATAAACGTGAAAACTCTGTCACACAAACACGTCTGCGCTGATAAAACGAAAAGTCAAGGTGACTCATGAATAATTAATGAGATCATTTGAAAACACAATAAAGACGGACATATGACGCGTATCTCACACGTGAGCGTCTGATAAAGATCACGCCTCTTCATTAGCACTTAAACAGGACGAGGACAGTTAAAGAGGAAGTGTTTAACTCCCACTCTCTGAAATATGAGTGATTATTAGACGCTGAGAGTCGATTAATAAACAGGATGAAAATGTGATAAAACACTGAAGCTGCAGAGAATCAGACGGATCTGAGGTGGTGCTGGTGGGCGTGGCCTAATATTCGAATAAGCATAAGTCTCTGTGTGAGACTCCGCCTCGGATGCAACAAAATTAGGATCTATGAAGCAAACAAAACATTATAGAGCGTCTATCGCTAGGTTAGCTTTCACTCACTAGGTAGCGTTTACATGCTAAGGTAACTTTCACATGCTAGGTTAGCTTTAGCCTGCTAGGTTAGCTTTCACAAGCTAATTTAGTATTCTCTCACTAGGTCAGCAGTTCCTCTATAGGTTAGTGAGAAAATCTATGTGGGAGGGGCTAGTGTCATCAGCCTCGTGAGTGTTGAAGCCCCGCCCACTTCACATCCGCTTTGTGCTTCAGACTGTGTTCAGCGTGAAGCTAGTTTACAGGCCGAGGCTTTAATTTCCCTGGTGAGATTCATCACTTTGACATGATGATGTGTTTTTGTCTGGAAAGAAAGGAAAACTTCAGAAAGCAGCTTGTTGTTTTTGGTGTGAACGTTATGTAGACACAGTGTTACGCTGTGATTTTAGTGTTTTGGGACAAGCGTCGCTCTGACAGTTTATCGACTGTCATCGTCTGTCTGAGACACTGAGACACAACATCCTCAACACACAACATCCTCAAAACACTAAACTGCTCCTAATCATCACCTATCAGAGAGAGAGAGAGAGAGAGAGAGAGAGAGAGAGAGAGAGAGAGAGAGAGAGAGAGAGAGGTGTTTGACTCTTATGCTGTCTTTAAAGTCTCAGTGGAGTGTCTTTACATGTGTCCAGACCTTTTAAGGACACATTGGTGGATCACTGTGACTCTGTTCAAAGGCAAGGCAAGGAAAGGAAAGCGAGGAGTAGAGGAGAGGAAAGAAAGGAACAGTATTTAAAATAATTAGGAAAGAGAGACAAAATATTACTTAAAAACAAACAAACAAACAAACATAGTAATAAATAAATAAATAAATGGAGGAAAATAAAGCAGACTAAGAAAGATGGCTGAGGTCAGACAGAGCAGCGATAGAGTATTAGAGTTGGTCATTTCTGCGGCCTTTTCTTTTCTCTCCATGAATAAAGGCTGCAGCCTGTGTAAGAGCTCAGTAATAGAGGGCACTCAGTCGGCTGGAGAAACCCAAGCGCTCTACCAGGAACTGTTTTTATTCTGCTGCTTAGAAAACTCAAAACCATTCCAAACCTTATTTTTACTCAAAACCACTCCATCATTCTTCATTAAGAGGAGCTCTGAGCGCTCTGATTGGCTGAGAGTGGCTTGTTGTTCAGGAGCAGAGAGGAATGTTTTCTGGGTCAGAGCTGAATTCAGAGGTATTCATCACCGGATAAAAAGCAGCCTTCAGGAAGAGAGGGAGTGCTTCAGTACTCTCCTGCTGCAATCTCCTGAACCCCGAGTGCTCAACCTCTCCTCGGTTCTCCTGAACCCCGAGTGCTCAACCTCTCCTCTGTTCTCCTGAACCCCGAGTGCTCAACCTCTCCTCTGTTCTCCTGAATCCCGAGTGCTCAACCTCTCCTCGGTTCTCCTGAACCCCGAGTGCTCAACCTCTCCTCGGTTCTCCTGAACCCCGAGTGCTCAACCTCTCCTCTGTTCTCCTGAACCCCGAGTGCTCAACCTCTCCTCTGTTCTCCTGAACCCCGAGTGCTCAACCTCTCCTCTGTTCTCCTGAACCCCGAGTGCTCAACCTCTCCTCGGTTCTCCTGAACCCCGAGTGCTCAACCTCTCCTCGGTTCTCCTGAACCCCGAGTGCTCAACCTCTCCTCTGTTCTCCTGAATCCCGAGTGCTCAACCTCTCCTCTGTTCTCCTGAACCCCGAGTGCTCAACCTCTCCTCGGTTCTCCTGAACCCCGAGTGCTCAACCTCTCCTCGGTTCTCCTGAATCCCGAGTGCTCAACCTCTCCTCGGTTCTCCTGAACCCCGAGTGCTCAACCTCTCCTCGGTTCTCCTGAACCCCGAGTGCTCAACCTCTCCTCGGTTCTCCTGAACCCCGAGTGCTCAACCTCTCCTCGGTTCTCCTGAATCCCGAGTGCTCAACCTCTCCTCTGTTCTCCTGAATCCCGAGTGCTCAACCTCTCCTCGGTTCTCCTGAACCCCGAGTGCTCAACCTCTCCTCTGTTCTCCTGAATCCCGAGTGCTCAACCTCTCCTCGGTTCTCTTCAGATCTGTACTGATTAATCAGGTGTTATACAGCTCACTGGAACAGCAGGACTGCTGGAATAACGCTAACACACCACACGCTAGCAACAGCACACAGCGGACACTTGTTATCTAAAGGCTACAAGCTCCGCCTCCTTTCTTAGCATCATTATACACTATTACAACACAAACATATACACTATATTAGGGATAAAGATGGTGTAATGAAGAGGCGGGGTTTTATTCAGCCATATTTTTTATCCATTTTTAGTTACATGCCTCATTCTCGCTCTTCACCAACTCCTCTCACATGTTCCTCTGTCCAGAAGATGTTGGAGAACCTAAAGTTCCATCTTTACCTCTGACTGATACACAGCACTGACACTGGAGACTCCTTCCACACCATACATTAATCACCTTCTGATCTCCTTTTACACGTTTCCTAAAGCGTTTACGTGAAGCCGTACACGTCGCAGCGATGTGCGGTTACTATAGCAACTATTCGAATGTTAATATAAACCTGCCTGCGGCTACAGAAAAATATAGTGAATAAAGAAAAGTCCTGAAATGTTTTAGTTGTATTTCTATGAAACATAAAGGAAAAAGAAGCGAGAGAAGATTCAGTCGTGTAGAATGTGCATTTGTATTCTGTGCTCGTTTCATTGTGTGTGTGTGTGTGTGTGTGTGTGTGTGTGTGTGTGTGTGACGACTTGCCCTTGCTTCACCTTGTTCCTCCGATCGTTTCTCTGACACACGTACAGGAAGCAAGTCTAAGAGCCTCACAGTAAGCGGTGGGCTGATTGAGGTCATGACCTTTGACCCCTCTATTCAGGCGGTGATGTTTCAGTGTCTTGTCTCCTCTTCCTCACACAGACACCGTGTGCTTCCTGTCAGTGCAAATCTGTCAGAGTTCTGGACTCTGATTGGTCAGAAGGTGTTGATTAATTCTCTTGAACAGCAGCTCTGATAGGTGTTATCGTTTCCATAGCAACCAAATTTCCACAGCTCCTTACCAGACTCTCCAGTGTCAGAGCTTCGTATCAGTCCGAGGTGAAGCTGGACATCTTCAGGCAGGACAGAAGCGTTTACACTACACCGAACACCGGAACCTGAGCGGCAGAACCCGTGTTCTAGACAAACGGAACATCAGACATGGGGCAGCAGAGCGAGAGTGAAATATCTGAGGTGTGTGTCGGTGTGTGAGATTCAGCCTCTCTCACAAACACCCAAATTAGCATGATTAATTAAGATGCTAATGTTTTTAGACAAGATAAATATGAAACAGCCGAACAGACTGATCCGGCAGATCCGATCCTCCGCTTCCGTACCGGCTCGCTCGCTCGCTCCAGCTTCAAATCGATCCGTGACGGAAAATCCAATCCTCGGAAAACGCAATCACATTCACCTCGCTTCAATTAGTCTGATGAAAGCATCACAGCAACACCAGGGCCAGAACAATTCAAATCAAGCGTGTACATCCTGAGAACTGAATCACACACACACACACACACACACACACACACACACACACACACACACACACACACTTTTCAGCTCACTAACACAGTTCCACTTCATTCCAGCAGAACTTTCATTTTCTACCTGTCATGGCTCCAGGACATTTCTAAGAACATTTAAACTGTAACGTTTTTCCAAGAACGTTTTCAGAACATTCCTGCAACACACAAAGCTCAAACTCAAAGTAAATACAAATACGCATTTCCCTCAAGTGCTCATAAGAACACTGTGGAACAGTTGGAGTGAAATCAGATTAGATCGGTCATGAAGAGATGGTCAGGAAGAGCGTGAGATGTTTGGAAAGTGATTAAGAATGTGTTTCTCTCCTGGAGAGACATCAGACGAGGGATTAGTGAAGGAACCGTGTGGATGATGTTCTGCAGTCTGGTTGTAGATCAGTTACAGAGAGGTCCCAAAGTCTGAGAACACGATTTTTACCATCAAAAAACAAAGGATTAAATATGTTAAAGAAATAAAGTGCGTGCATAATGTCTTGAATAATTCACATGAAATATTCTGCACTTTTTCTCACGTAAACCGATGTGACAGTGATATTGAGCGTAGAGGAAGTCTGATCTCATGTCTGATCTCTTCTGTTGTCAGTAAAGCAGAAAAGGGAGGTAGTGAAAATTCCAAAACTCTGAAATTCCTCAATAATAATTCAAAATGAAATAATCCTGCTGTGGAAAGGGGCGTATAGAGTTAGAAAAGATGGAAAAATAGGAATGTTTGGACTCGAAATGAAAAATCACACGTGTAGCGTGAAGAGGACACGTCTCGTTGCGTCTCGGACAGAGATGAAGGAGCAGCTGATGGACGCGAGTCAGGACTCGCGGTTGAAGACTGATCTGCTGGACCAGGAGAAATGAAAGCATCTGGATTTCATCGATTCTTTCATGATTTCAGCTTTGTAAGTTTCGTCATCAGACCACGTGAGTGACGTTTCGACGGCTGATCTCGTAAACGCGCGTTCCTCCAGAATGAAATCCGATTAAAGCGGTTGCATTCGTAACACCTGGCGTAAACTCTTCCGCATCTCTGATGTCCACTGGAGTCAGATCTGTGAGTCAGTCATTCAGCAACATGAGGAACATTTTCTTTTCTGAGAACATTCAGGTTCAGAGGAAGACGTTTGTCCCTCAGGAGCTCCCACTGATTCTTTGAACAGACTCCCTTTCCCTTGTAAAGATTTCTTATGTTTGTTTCCTGCAATTGTTCCTCTAACAGAGTGGAACCCTGGAGGAGCCCTGGACACGCTGGAGAAACAGCAGAAACATTTTAATGGAAAGCTTTTCCACAGGTTGGACGAGGAACGCTCTCCTGACCTTCAGACAGATATCAAGCTCTACATCTCAGCAGATGACCAGAGCTGGAGCACGTCTCAGCGGACCCTGGATGATGATGATGATGATGATGATGATGATGACCCGGTGGAGCTCTCTGATAAAAAGTTTTGACTTCAAAACCCAAAGATCTTCCACGGTTTCAGAACACAGTCCTGGATCTCTGCTCTGGATTTACTTCAGTACAATGAAAACTTTCACAGAACCAGAGACGTGAAGTTAATTTATTCGTTATTTTTTATCTCAATCAAAATGTCCTTCTTTTTACTCGTACAATTTCTTAATGGTGTTTCAGACTTCTTGCAGAATCGACTCTTTTCCTACTCTATTGAAAGAAAATCGTCCTTCATTTTAATTCCTTTGTTCTCTCTCTCTCTCTCTCTCTTTTCTCTCTCTCTCTCTCTCTCTCATTGTTTCCTTTTTTTTGGATTCTTCTATAGGTTTTATTCAGACAGAAACACGCGGTGTTAATTGCGCCTGCTCTTAAAGACTCACACGTCACTCTGACTCCCGGCGTCTCGGGATAATAATCACGCTCCGGGAATAAAGTTTAACATCTCTGCATCTGTTGTTGTTGATTATAATAAGTGAAGGAATTAACAGCAGACTGATGAGCATTATGCATTAAAGAAGCTCTCCAGCTGCTTGGTTAATGATATTAGACAGTTAGCTGATGAAGACGTCGCTGGTGAAAGGGAAAGAGGAAGAGTGCGGCGTTTGTTTGGATGTCAGGCCACAGAGCCGCTGAATGAAATGAGCAGTTCGGAAAACCGGCACGCGATCGACTCGATAACGAAACCTCACATCGTAGCTGATAGACTGCCCTTTCCACAACAATCCGATCTCGGCCAGCCTTCAGCGGGGTCGGACTTTAAATGAGGACAATTTGTACAGAATACAGAAGAAGATACACATGAAATCAGACGGATTTACGACGTGAGACTGGAACAGAGCTACTGGGCATTAAAATAAATAAATTAATTAAAATAAATAAAACAGTCAGGAAACAAGCAGAGAGACCGATACATGCATCATATTATACAGGTTTATGATTTGCAACAATAAATCTAAAATATAATGATTTACATCAACAATAATAAAGCTGTTACTCAAATCAGCTCTCCTTATATGGTCTGTGTTTCCTGTCCTGCATTCCCGGTTGTCATGGTAATTAATTAGTGACTCATTTGTCAGGCTCTGACCTTTCTATGATTATTAACTGTGTGTGAGTTTATCTTAATTCTGTCCCGTCTTTCTTTACTGTTTTTTTCCTCAAAAACACATAATTGAGTTAATTAGCGTTTATGTAATGGCTAAATTAGCAGTTAGCAGTAATGTGTATATTAGCAGTTAGCGTATGATACAGAGCTTCGCACAGATCAGAGAAACCCTATAGCTCTATAATCCTAAAGCCGACAGTCTGGAGCTTGGTGTCAAATACTGAGAGACATTTCTCATCAATATACTAAGAAATGATGGATGGGAATATGGATAATACAGACAAATACTGGGCTAGTGGAGTTGAATAAATAAACCAATCAACCAACTAATCAATCAATCAATCAATAAAGAAACCAACCAACCAACCAGCCAACTAACTAGTCAATCAATCCACCAAACAAACAAATAAAACAAACAAACAACCAATTAGTCAATCAATTGATCAATCAATCAAAAAACCCAAACCCAAACCCAAAAAAGCCCAAAACCAAAAAAACCCCCTTAGTCAATAAATTTTCCAAAAAAAACCAACCAATCAAATAAATTCAATTTAAAACCAACTAACCAACCAATTTTTGTAGTGATGATTGCACAGGAATATTATTATTATTATCATCATAATCATCATCATCATCATCATCATCATCATTATTACTATTATTATTATTATAATTGTTATTATTATTATCATCATCATCATCATCGTCATCATCATCAGTAGGATATGTATGTAATCTTTCGGTTGCATTTCTACATGTCCAGTCTTCTCCAGGCCTTCAGTGAGATCATTTTCCAGTAAAATAACCACCATTACATCACAGATTTCTCAGATTCTCAGATAGTTTGTCTCAGATAGTTTAAACGCTGATGTTTTTGACAGGAGCTGTGTACTTGGGGCTCTCGCATCATTTGGTAGACATCATGTAATTTCTCGGCTGGTTGGAGAAACGTCTTCGGGATTATCTTCTGAACGCTGTAATGACCACAATGACGAAGAACGTTCATAAACATTCTCAGTGACCATCAGCGTACAGGCTGAACAGCTGGAGGAGAGGACCAGCCTGAGCTCTGATCTCCATCAGGAACTGGAATGGAGTGAGGCAGGGCCAATTCTCTCTGATAGACAGATTCATTCCAAATGGATAGAATGGATGAAGAATAGCTTGTGTAGTGAAAACACTTTCCATTAAAAACCACACACCAGGAGAATATAGAGTTGCCATGGTAACAATCAGATAAGAAAATCCCATACAGAAGAGTCTCAAAAGTTTCTTCCTTAAATTTATATCTAAACCACTGACAGGTGAAGTGAGTAACATCTCATTACAGTGTCAGCTGTCAGGACGTGTGATTATTAGACAGCGAGTGAACGGTCAGTTCTGGATGTCGATGTGTTGGAAGCAGGAAAAATGGACGAGTGTAAGAATCTGAGTGACTTTGGCCAGAGCCACATTGTGGTGCCTTCGACAACATCTTTTGAGTGGTGTTCAGGTATGCAGTGGTCAGTACCTATCCAAAGTGCTCCAAGGAAGAAGAAGCGGTCATGGACACGGTCATGGACACACAGGACTCAGTGATGTGAGTGAGGAGTGAAGGCTAGACCTTCTGAAGAACTTCTATAGCAAACTGCTGAAGAAGTGACTGGAGCATCACGGCTCGCTGCGTATGGAGCTGCAGAGCGTCGGAGTGACCATGCTGACTCCTGGACACCACCTCCTACAGTGGACACCTGAGCATCAGAACTGGACCAGCAGTGGAAGAAGCAGTGGTCTGCTCTGATCAGTCTGATCACCTCTTCATGGTGACAGTGTTCCCTAATGTCAGTGTCCTCTTTCAGCAGGATGATGCTCCCTGACACACTGCACACATGCTTCAGGAACAGTTTGAGGAACATGACAAAGAGCTCCAGATGTTGCCTCCAGATTCCCCAGATCTCAATCTGATCCAGTTTCTGTGGGTGTGCTGGACAAACAAGTCTGATCCATGGAGGATTCACC